>NC_069445.1:4184254-4202066 GCF_026875155.1 Cherax quadricarinatus | reverse complement strand
ACCTTTGGCGAAGACCTACTTCGATAGTGGATGGTCCACTATGCCCCCCTCCTCCCCCGCTTACCTCACCTCTTACAGTTATAAGCCCGTCTAGGCCCCTTGCTTACATTTAAAAGTTGATGGAATGAACATTTGACCCAGGTTGAGGGACTGATTACCTACTCCTCCCCCTTACCCCTTCCTCTTTGTTTTGGGATTGAAGCCACTTGTGGCGAAAGTTTCCTGAATAAAGTTTTCCATATGCTGCATAAGTGTTCAATCTTCAACTTGTCGGTTTTTCAAACCATCATCACAACTGTCGAATTTGCAGCATCATGGGATCTTGTTTCAAAGAATTCTTTAACACTTGTTCAACCTTTGGACGAAGACCTACTTCGACTAGTGGATGGTACCACTATGACCCCTCCTCCGCCTGCTTCACCTCACCTCCCTACAGTATATAAGCCACGTCTACGGCCCTATGCTGTACATTCTACAATATTGTTGGACTGAACACATCGACTCCAGGCTGAGGGACTGATTACCTCATACTCCTCCTCCCCTTACGCCTTCCTCTTTGTATTGGACTGATGAAGCCACTGTGTGGCGAAACGTTTCCTGAATAAAGATTCCATATGCTGCATAAGTGTCTCAATCTTCAACTTGTCGGTTTTTCAAACCATTCATCACAACTGTCAGACACTGCAGCATCATGGGATCTTCTTACAAAGAATTCTTCAACACTTGTTCAACCTTTGGACGAAGACCTACTTCGACTAGTGGATGGTACCACTATGACCCCTCCTCCGCCTGCTTCACGTCACCTCCCTACAGTATATAAGCCACGTCTACGGCCCTATGCTGTACATTCTACAATATTGTTGGACTGAACACATCGACTCCAGGCTGAGGGACTGATTACCTCATACTCCTCCTCCCCTTACGCCTTCCTCTTTGTATTGGACTGATGAAGCCACTGTGTGGCGAAACGTTTCCTGAATAAAGATTCCATATGCTGCATAAGTGTCTCAATCTTCAACTTGTCGGTTTTTCAAACCATTCATCACACGAGTGTGTGAGGTAGTGGCGTCAGGTGAGTGCGTGAGGCTGTGGCGTTAAATGAGTGCGTGAGGCAGTGGCAGCAGATGAGTGTGTGAGATCGTGGCGTCAGTGTGTGAGGCAGTGGCGCAAGATGAGTGTGTGAGGTAGTGGCGCCAGATGTGTGTGTGAGGCAGTGGCGTCAAGTGAGTGTGTGAGGCTGTGGCGTCAGTTGAGTATGTGAGGCAGTAGCGTCAGATGAGTCTATGAGACAGTGGCGTCGGATGAGTGTGTGAGGCAGTGGCGTAAGTGAGTGTGTGAGGCAGTGGCCCCAGATGAGGTGTGAGGCAGTATCGTCAGATGAGGTGAGTGAGGCAGTAGCGTCAGATGAGTGTGTGAGGCAGTGGCGGAGATGAGTGTTGGGTGAGTGTGTGACGGCAGTGGTTTGTGATGAGTGTGGGAGACAGTGGCATCATTGAGTATGTGAGGCAGTGGCGCCAGATGAGTGTGTGAGGTAGTTGAGTCAGGTGAATGTGTGAGGCAATTGTATCAGGTGAGTGTGTGAGGCAATGAAATCAGGTGAGTGTTTGAGGCAATGGGGTCAGGTGAGTGTGTTAGGCAGTGGTATCAAGTGAGTGTGTGAGGCAGTGATATCAGGTGAGTTTGTGAGGCAGTGGCGTCAGGTGAGTGCATGAGGCTGTGGCGTTAGATGAGTGTGTGAGACAGTGGCATCAAATGAGTCTGTTAGGCAGTGGCAACAGAAGAGTGTGTGAGACCGTGGCGCCAGTGTGTGTGAGGCAGTGGCGCCAGATGAGTGTGTGATGCAGTGGCGTCAAGTGAGTGTGTGAGGCTGTGGCGTCAGATGAGTGTGTGAGGCAGTGGCGTCAGGTGAGTCTGTGAGACAGTGGCGTCAGATGAGTGTGTGAGGCATTGGCGTCAGTGAGTGTGTGAGGCAGTGGCGCCATATGAGTGTGTGAGGCAGTAGCGCCAGATGAGTGAGTGAGGCAGAGTAGCGTCAGATGAGTGAGTGAGGCAGTAGCGTCAGATGAGTGTGTGGTGCAGTGGCAGAGACGAGTGTTGGGGGAGTGTGTGAGGCAGTTTTTTGAGATGAGTGTGTGAGACAGTGGCATCAGTGCGTGTGTGAGGCAGTGATATCAGGTGAGTGTGTGAGGCAGTAGTGTCAGGTGAGCGTGTTAGGCAGTTGTGTCAGGTGAATGTGCTAGGCAGTGGTGTCAGGTGGGTGTGTGAGGCAGTGGTATCAGTGAGTGTGTGAGGCATTGGTGCCAGGTGAGTGTGCGAAGCAGTGGTGTCAGGTGAGTGTGTGAGGCAGTTGTGTCAGGTGCGTGTGTGAGGCAGTGGTATCAGGTGAGTGTGTGAGGCACTGGTGTCAGGTGAGTGTGCGAAGCAGTGGTGTCAGATGAGTGTGTGAGGCAGTGGTGTCATGTGAGTATGTGAGGCAGTGGTGTCAGGTGAGTGTGTGAGGCAGTGATTTGAGATGAGTGTGTGAGACAGTGGCATCAGTGAGTGTGTGAGGCACGGCGCCAGATGTGTGTGTGAGTCAGGTGAGTGTGTGAGGCAATTGTATCAGGTGAGTGTGTGAGGCAGTGATATCAGGTGAGTGTGTGAGGCAGTGGTGTCAGGTAGTGTGCAAAGCAGTAGTGTCAGGTGAGTGTTTGAGGCAGTGGTTGTCAGGTGAGTTGTGTGAGGTAGTGGTGTCAGGTGAGTGTGTGAGATAGTGGTGTCAGGTGAGTGTGTGAGGCAGTGGTGTCAGGTGAGTGTGCAAAGCAGTAGTGTCAGGTGAGTGTTTGAGGCAGTGGTGTCAGGTGAGTGTGTGAGGTAGTGGTGTCAGGTGAGCGTGTGAGATAGTGGTGTCAGGTGAGTGTGTGAGGCAGTGGTGTCAGGGAAGTGTTTGAGGCGGCAGTGATATCAGGTGAGTGTGTGAGGCTGTGATATCAGGTGAGTGTGTGAGGCTGTGATATCAGGTGAGTGTGTGAGGCTGTGATACCCGGTGAGTGTGTGAGGCTGTGATATCGGTGAGTGTGTGAGGCTGTGATATCAGGTGAGTGTGTGAGGCTGTGATATCAGGTGAGTGTGTGAGGCTGTGATATCCGGTGAGTGTGTGAGGCTGTGATATCAGGTGAGTGTGTGAGGCTGTGATATCAGGTGAATGTGTGAGGCTGTGATATCAGGTGAGTGTGTGTGAGGCTGTGATATCAGGTGAGTGTGTGAGGCTGTGATATCAGGTGAGTGTGTGAGGCTGTGATATCAGGTGAGTGTGTGAGGCTGTGATATCAGGTGAGTGTGTGAGGCTGTGATATCAGGTGAGTGTGTGAGGCTGTGGTGTCAGGTGAGTGTGTGAGGCTGTGATATCAAGTGAGTGTGTGAGGCTGTGATATCAGGTGAGTGTGTGAGGCTGTGATATCAGGTGAGTGTGTGAGGCTGTGGTGTCAGGTGAGTGTGTGAGGCTGTGATATCAGGTGAGTGTGTGAGGCTGTGGTGTCAGGTGAGTGTGTGAGGCTGTGGTGTCAGGTGAGTGTGTGAGGCTATGGTGTCAGATGAGTGTGTGAGGCTGTGGTGTCAGGTGAGTGTGTGAGGCTGTGGTGTCAGGTGAGTGTGTGAGGCTGTGGTGTCATGTGAGTGTGTGAGGCTGTGGTGTCAGGTGAGTGTGTGAGGCTGTGTGTCAGGTGAGTGTGTGAGGCTATGGTGTCAGATGAGTGTGCGAGGCTGTGGTGTCAGGTGAGTGTGTGAGGCTGTGGTGTCAGGTGAGTGTGTGAGGCTGTGGTGTCAGGTGAGTGTTGTGAGGCTGTGGTGTCAGGTGAGTGTGTGAGGCTGTGGTTGTCAGGTGAGTGTGTGAGGCTGGGGTTTGTCAGGTGAGTGTGTGAGGCTATGGTGTCAGATGAGTGTGCGAGGCTGTGGTGTCAGGTGAGTGTGTGAGGCTGTGGTGTCAGGTGAGTGTGTGAGGCTGTGGTGTCAGGTGAGTGTGTGAGGCTGTGGTGTCAGGTGAGTGCGTGAGGCTTTAAGTACAATATAAGACGTTAAAACCCAGCTGAAATAGAGGGGATTAGGTCAAAATTTTTAAAGCAGTTTTTGGTATAGTTTAGAAAGTTGTTGAATTTCTAATTTATGCATAAAAGAAATTGTTTTTAAAATATTAATACCCGGGAATAGTTCCTTTTTTAAAAAGGGGAAAAAAAGACAGGAGTGAGTGGGTAAGACTAAGATAGAGAATAAGCTTAATAAATGAATTTTTAAAAAAAACGTGAAATTTGCAAAAAAGGGAGATTGTTGGGGAAAACAAGAAGTATTTCAGAAAGATATGGGAAGTGTGGGCCCCAAGTTTTTTACTCTGAAGTATACTTGACAAATAAAAAAGGGAAAAGGAAAAAATATAGTGACTGGAACAGTACACAAATAACCCGCAAAATTGGAGGAGAAAGTTTTACGACGGGGTTTCGGCCCGATTTGCCCCCAAATTAAAAAGTCACCTAAAAAGGAAAAGAGTTCACGTTATGTTTTTTTTGCCGGGGAACGTGTCCTGGCCTGGATATTCTCCCGTTTTTAAATTGGTAGGGGAATTTCCTGAACTTAAAAACATAAGAAAGGGGGAAAACACTGCAGCGGGCCCTTTTTGGGCCCCATACTGGGCAGGTCCTTTCCCAATTCATCCCCTAACAAACTTTTGACCCCCCCCCCCCCCCCCCCAATTTTTCCCAAGGCCCCCAAGAAAAAAGCTCTGATGTGCAATTCCCCTAAAAACCAACCCCCGCCCACTGTGGATGCAAAGGTACGAAAACCTTTATTCGGCGCATGGAAAACCCCCTCTTTTTAAGGTATCCCCCCCAAACCCAGCAAAACCGGGTTGCTAAGAGTTGGGGATGGGGCCCCCGTCGTTAAAACTAGTGACCAGGTTTAGCCAAAAAAGGGGGGGGATTGGCTTTCGCAGGGGTTTTATGTGGAAAACCGCTCTCCTTTTCCCCCTTTTGTCATTCCTTTTGAGTTTTTTGGAAGCAGGGTCTGCTTTTTTGTGGCTTCTTTTCTCCCTTGTTTTAACCCGTGACGGGGAAATTTTTTTATTTTTGTAATAGTGTAATATTGCTGTTCTTTTTTGGTTTTAAAGGAAAATAAAAGTTAAACTTTTTTGCTTTTGTTTCTTTTGCTCCCATTACACCGGGGAATACGGGCCTTTAAAAATCCTAGGTTGTAAATAGGGTTGGGGCCGGGTTCCGAGAGCTGGAGCGGAAAGCGGGACTTAGAAAAAACGGTTGAGTTTAAAGGGTGAACCCTTGTAGGGGAAACCCTTTGTGTAGCTTGCTGTCTCGCTTCGCTTTACAAATTTTGCGTGTCAGTTGCTTATGATCACCCTTTGCTTTTTGTGTGTTTCTTTTCAAACAGCTCGCAAATAGTTTTTTGAGTGTGTCGCTTGGGCTACGGCAATCTTGTTTTCCAGTGGCTTTGCTTGTATGTTTTATTCCGGAACTTTGTGCATAGCAAGGTGTTCTGAAAATTTTAAGTTTTTCTTTGGGGGGTTTTTCGTACTGAAAAATAGCGAAAACTTATGCCACCTAGACGATCAGACGTCGGTGTGGGGCTTTTACTTTGCATAACCTACCAAAAATTGTCCCTACAGCGTTGTTGGAAAAATTGCTCTTTCCTTTGGGGCATTCCCTTTAAACGCACTCTTAAAGCTCCCGGGAAACTGCTTTTACTTATTGCTGACAAATTATTGAAGAAGAGTGGACTTAAAAACCCCCCTCCCTCTCCCGGGAGTGGGGAAAAAAAACTCCTATGTACCCCATGGGGGGAAGATGTTTACCCCTAGGGGGAAAGATGGTCGTATAGTGAGCTGGGTTGTTTTCGAGGTGAATCAGGTCCTTGGCACTTGAGCGGCCCCCAAAAAATCAGGGCTGGAGCAAAAAAAAGGGAAACAGAGAGCATTCGAAAAGGGGAAAAATTTGTTTGGGGAAAGAAAAAAAGGAGGCATTTTTCGAAATTCTTAAACGATTTCTGTTTAAAAAAAAACAGTCCCGCTTGTTCCCCCCCCCCCCCCCCCCCCCCCCCCCCCCCCCCCTTAAATCAGGCCAAACCCAGACCCTTTTGAAAGTTCAAAATCGGGGCTCGACCCTTTGGGAGGGGGGCCGGAAAAGCACGGGGGGCAGCGTTGGTTCATACGCATTATTGGGTAAGGCACAGGAATTTACCCCGGTTTTTAACGGGACGCGGGAATTCTTGATTATCAAATAGTGAAGACCCAGTGTTGGGGCTTTATAATGTATCCAGCCAAAAATATGTAAGACCTTCAAATTGAACGGGGCGGCGCTTGGAAAAACCCCGGGGTGGACTTTGTGAGACAGAAAAACCAAAGTTTTTTACCAGCGGGTTTTTAAAAAGCGGGGGGTTTTGTTTTAAACTTTGGGGAGCTGGGCAACTTATTTGATTGAAAACCCCTGCGGGAGTCTGGGGGGCCCCGAGGTTGTTTTCTTTCGCAGGATCGGGATTTAAACCACTGCTTTGGGAAAGGCCCCCGGGGGGGGGGCTGTTACCTTCAAAACCCAAACCCCGCCCCCTTGGTCCGAGCGGTCCCGTCTCTCTTTTCAACATTTCTGGGCGTGAGCAGAGATCGACAAAATTGGAAAAATGAAGTGCCCCCCGGAGGGAAAAAGGGCTTTTCTAAGTCACCCAACCCAAAAGTCACCTGGTGAGCCAGCTTCTAAAATTATGGTCCCCTGCGGAGGGGCAAATACTTAGGGAGCATCTCGACAACAATATCCAGGGGGACCAGCCAAAAACAAACCCCCTTGAAACTTTCCCCGGGGAGAAAAGGGGCCCAACCCTGTCGTTGCTTGGGGGGTTTAAAAAAGTAGGCCCACATAAGTTCCATTTCCCCCCCAAAAAAACCCTCAACCCATCGGGAAAATCTTTTTAATATCCCTATTTAACATGCCCCCTAGAAAAAGTGGGAAAAAAAAGGTTTGTCCCCTTATTTTTTGCGAAAGTCTTTTTTCCCCTTCAGGAAAACTCAAAACCCAAAACTAAAGTAAATTACCTTTAGTTTTTACTGGAGCATATTGCTCACTTGTAGAGAAGGAATTTTTTCCCCCCTTTCAGAAATATTTCTTTGAATTCCTCGGGTTTTATTGGGAAGCAATGGGGGAGCTTTATTTTTCTGTTCCTTTGCATAAAATTTTTTGAAACAGTGCAAATATTACACTGGGTAATTAAATGTAGGTGTCTCAAAGGGAATTTCCCTTGAAAAATGCCATGTTATTACGGGTAAAAAACATTACTACGTTAGTTCGTGTCCTAAAAACCTTTTAATGATTAATGTTCCCCGTTTTTGGCCATAACTCGGGAAACATCCCAAGGGTTGTCGGGGAGAAAAATTTTTGACCTATTTTTTGGGACGACCCCCGATCTGGGAAAATAGCCACGTTTTTTATGAGACACCCCGGGCCGGAGTCTCGAAAAATCAAGTGAAGGCCCCCGATAAAAGCCTTCCTATTCCCAGGTTGCAGGATTGCCAGATTTCTCTTTTTTCCATCCCCGGGGGGACTGCCCTTTCCCGGGGGAAAAACAACGAAAGGCCCCCTTTCTTTAAAATTCGTTTTTCAGGCAGCCAGGGGGTAAATCCTTTTTGGGGTTTCACCCGTCAAGTTTTAATTTTAAAATTAAATTTTTTGGGTTTTCATGAGACTGGTAAGATTTTTAGGGGCCGGCCAATTATACAAAGGGTTGGGGTGGTTTCACCAAGTATAGTCCTCAGATTTTTAAAAAATAGCTCAAAATTTACGTCTTAGGGGTCATTGGGGGGAATTCCCAAAAACCTTGTTTAGAATCACAAAAAAATTTTTTTTGGCCAAAATTTAAAGAAAAAAATGTGAAGAACCCTTTTAGGTTTTGGGCGAAAAAGGGTCAGAATTTGGGAAAAACCTGGACATTCCATTAAACCGCCCCTCCCCAAAAACCCATACCTGTTTGAGGGGAGAACCTTTTGCAGATTTAATTATAGATTGGGTAGGTCCATACCAAAGTAAAGTCGGGGAAACCAGTATTTTTTTTAAATTATGGTTTAAAGAAAACCAGTTATCCCTGAAGCAATCCCTATGCGTTAGTATCAAAACAAAAAGCTATTCTCAAAGTTTTTAAAAAAAATTCATTTTTTTTTTGGGCCCTTTCCCTAAAACTATAAAAGTGATAAAGGTACTAACTTCACTGCCAAAGATTTGGGGGAAATTTTTAAACTAGGTTAGGGAAAATTCCCAAAACTTATCCATCCCTATCCCCCCCAGTCCCTGGCCCCCTTTGGGAAAAGTTCCCAACCAAACATTAAAAAAAATGATAAGAAGTTTTTGCATCCCACTTTCCTACAAAACTGGGGGGGAATCACCCTTTTTGTTGCTTTTTTCTCATTTCCGAGGGGCGGTCCCAAAGAGCCCTACAGGGTTTTGTCCGTTTGACCTGATCTTTGGGCACAATGTCCCGGGGTTTCCTCTTCGGGTCCCTAAAAGAAGGATGGATGGGAAAAGAGGTAAGCTAAGCCTCTAAAAACCCGCCCTTCAAGGTTGTGGGGTTGGGCACGGATTTAAAGCCAAGGCAAACCTAAAGACAGTTTAAAAGAAAGATGAAACGGGACTATGACGAAGTGCAAAATTTTTCCGCTCTTCCATCCAGGAGAAAGGTGTTGGTGCGGGAAACCTACCCCCGGCCACCCCTTTTGAAAGTAGTTTTTTACGGGACCTATGCGATAGTAAGTAGATTTTTGATTTAAATTATGGGGTAGCCCCTTTGGGATAAGACCTCAAAAAAAAAAACTTACCAATTAATCAAATAAAGGGCCCTTTTAACCCGAAAAAGCCCCAGTTTTGACTCTGTCCCTCTACCTCTGAGGACGACTCTGACTTTTTGACTTTTATCTCTTTTTTTTAATACTAAATTTTAAAATTTCTGTCCTCCTCAAGGTTTCCAAAGGCCTTTTTTAATTTTGGGGTTGGATTATCTAAAATTTCTGGGCAAAAAATTTAAACTGGCTTCTCCCAGTCTTTTCCCTTTAATTTTTTTTTCGGATGTGCCAAAAAAAATGTACGTTAGGTTACCTTGATGTAGATGGGAAAAAATTTCTAAACCAATTAAAAACTCCCCCCCCTCCGAGCAAATTCCGGGAAAAAGAAAAGGGGTATTCAGCGGGAAGTAGACTTCTTGTTAGAAAGGGTTTAGTGGGGGGGAGAGCCCAATTAGTCCGGGCTTCCCCGGTGCACCCTATTAAAAAAGGTGTGGGGGGGTTTTCGTATGTGAAACAGATACCTTTAAAGTAAACGGGTCAAAAATTACAGAGCTTACCCTTTTCCTCGTTGGAGGGAAGAAATTTGGACTTTGGGGAAAGGGGCTACTTTTATGTCCAAAATTTGATCCCCTTTTAAAGGTTTTCTTTTCGGGTTTACCTTTGACAGATAAGGGGAAAAAAAATTCTCTGCCTTGAAATTCCGGAGGTCATTTCGAAATACAGTTACCCCTTGGAAGGGAAAAATTCCCCCCTCTTCATTCCAGAAACTCATCCTTCAGGCTTTTAAAAAGGACTTGAAGGCACGGCACCCTTTTACCTAGTGATATTTTTTGTGGTGTTTTGATATTTGGGGAAATAACACCTACTTAGATTTAAAAAGTCTGTTTGAGCCTTTAAAAATTCCCAATTAACGGGTTAATTTATCAAAAATCTTCCTTTGGCGGCCACTGTCACTTTTCGGGCCATAAAAGTGGGAAAGTGGAAAGGGTTGCCCCTAAACTTGTAAAGTTCTTTCGATTTAAAAGAAATATCCTTTTCCCTTTAATGAAAAAGAAATCTCTTAAAACGTTTCCTAGGCATGATCGGTTTTTTACAAAAGTTTCTTTAAAAATTTTCTCAGATTTGTACCCCTCTTACCTTTTCTTTACCAGTCAAAAATTTCCCCCTTTATTTGGATTTCGTTTTGAAACACTGCTTTTAATAAAAAAAAAGTTTTATTGTTTTTTGGCTCTGCACCCATTCTCCTGTCTCCAGACTTTCCAAACCCCTTTTTCTTTTCGGGTTTGGGATGTTGTGAGTCGGGGGTTTGGGGGGGGGGGTTTCTTTTTTACAAATGGGGAAAAAAGGGAGCTGCAGCCAATCGATTATTTTCACCCAATTTAAACCCCACATGAGAGCTTACTCTACCATTGAAAAAGAAGCCCTCGCGCTGGTACTGGTTTTGGAGCATTTCGAGGGTTTTTTTTGGGCCGGGAATCGCAGGTGGTCACTTTTCCTACAGTGATCATAAAAAGTTTTTGTCTTCTCCAAGCCCTAAGAATCACAAAACAAGGGCCCATGGTTGGGGCGCTCAGGCTGCAGGCCCCTACAACATAAAAAATTAAATATATTGCCGGGGAAAGAAAATGTGTTTGGGTGACCCTTTTTCAAGGTCTAGTTTAATATTTTATTTAGGGTTTGGATGTATTTTTGGTTCCCCCCTTTTAAGCTCTTTTTTTTATCCCCCGATGTGGTTTTTTTTTTAGTGGGGGGATAGGGCTACCGTCCGCTTGGGGTCTTGGAACCCATGTTGGCCGTTTGACTGTTGGGCTCCTCTAAGTTTAGGTTTTGGGTTTTGGTCCTAGGAAAGGTGAGTCTATTTTTAAAAAGTTGGGTGGTTGGGGGACAGGGGTTTGGGCCCGGGCCCTTTTTTTTTTGTGCCATGGGGGAAAGGTTACCATGGGAGGGGCAGCCTAAACCCGGGCCTTCTCGGGGGTGGGGGTGTGGATGGGAAAGGGTACGTAACCTTTATTCGGGCATGGACACCCCCCCTCATTTACAGGGTATTTTCCCCCCCAAACCGGAACCAGGTTGCTAAAGAGTTGGTGATGGGGGCCCCCTCGTTAACTAGTGACCCGGGTTTCCAAAACCAAAAAAGAAGGGGGGGATTGGCAAATTTTGCCCGGGTTATGTGGATACCGCTCTCCTGTCTGCCCCCTTTTCATTCCATTCTAGAGTGGTTGAAGCACCCGGGCTGATCTTGTGGCTTCCCATTTCTGCCCTTTCTTACCGTGCGGCACATTTCTTATTACTGTAAAAATTGTACATATTGCCGTTCTAAATTGGTTTAAGGATAATATAAGGCTAAACTTTTTCTGCTGTGTTTTTTT
Source organism: Cherax quadricarinatus (assembly GCF_026875155.1). Lineage (NCBI taxonomy): Eukaryota > Metazoa > Arthropoda > Malacostraca > Decapoda > Parastacidae > Cherax > Cherax quadricarinatus. The sequence goes on along the minus strand of NC_069445.1, from coordinate 4,190,903 downwards.
GCTCCCCCTTACACCTGGGTAACAGGCCTTTGAAACCCAGGTTGTAAAACCCCCTCATGACTTATCCAACCTAAAATTTTTAAAAATACCCCAAAGTCCTAGCCTCAATAAAACCCCGGTGGGCTGTTCCATTTTTTCAACTACCCATTTTTCCAAAACCAATACTTTCCCATGTCTTTTTTTAAATCTTAACCCATCAATTTAAATCCTTATGCGGGTTCTCTCTTGGGGGAGGGTACCTCAAGACCCTTTTTAAAAATTTCCCCTTTTTTAAAAACCTATCTTCCCCTTTTTCACTTCGTTAGGTCTTTCCCCCCCCTTCCCTTTGTTAGCAATGAATGTAACTTTAAAAGTCTTCCCAAATTTTTTTCATAAGGAAGATTTTAATGCTATGTATTAATTTAGTTTTATCCTACGCTGAATGTTTTCTAACAATTTTTTGTCCCTTCTGTTTTTTTGGAGACCAGGGGAATTTAGCTGATTTTCTAGGGGAGGCCCTTTCTAATTTTATGTATTAAAACGGGGGTATGACCCCCTGGAATTCGGGGGCTTAACTTTTTTTTTGATATAAATCCCCTAATTTTATTTGCCCTTTTTACGTACGCTTAGGGGTTTCTTCTTTGGGTTTTAAAGGGGGCTGCCCTTTCCAAACCCCCCAAAACCTTTTCGCAATCTGTATGGTAAGTTCTACATTATTTAATTATAAAATGTAGGGTTATGGACACTTTCCCAAAATTCAGGAAACCCTTTTCCCTTTTTCTACATTTAACCCGCTTTTGCCTTTTTTTTGAAAGAGTAGAGTTTGTCTAAATCCTCTGAATTCCCAAAAATTAAATTTAATAAAATTTTCCCACCCATCTTCGGTTTTCATCGGGGGGGGAAATTTTCTCAAAATCACTTGTAATTTCCCTTTATCAAAGTCATTTATATTAATTTTAAACAAAAAAGGGCCCCAAGGGTGATCCCCGTGGAAGCCCCTTGTTTCTGATCCCCCCCTCGGATTTAACCCCCTTTATGGCACTCTCTTTCTTCCTGTTGTGAGCCATGATTCGACCACGGGGAGCACTCTTCCCCCCAAAGGGCCCTGAGCTGTACTTTCTTCAACAGTCTTTAAACTTTCCCCAACAGTCTTTCTACTTTTTTCAACGTCTGAAGGGATTGTGTCGGAGTTGGGGACCCGTGAGTACCCGTTTTTAGCCTATGTCGGGGAAAACAGGGCCCCATGGGCAAGGGCGCGGTGGCTGTCTTCGTTTTCAAGTGGAGTTTCCGCTTACAGCCCTATGGCGGGGTTTGCCCTGTGGCAAGGGCGCGGAGAATCTTTCCCCCCCCCCCCCCATTTGAAACCACCCTGGCACTCAGGCAGAGCCCCTTTTGCCAGGTGTTGAGGCCCCGAAGTCTGTCAAAAAGTGTAAGGCAGCAATTATACAAAGAAAAAGCAGGTCAAAGACTGGGAAAATTTGAGGGGGAAGAGGGGAAATTGTGGTACTGGTTTTGGTAGTGGAAGTAATAGTAGGAAGAAATAGAAAAATTTAAAAATAAGAAAGAAGGAAAAACTGCAGCAGGGGCCCACTGACCCCTGCGGAGCAGGTCCTTTTTCCCCCCCCCCTATAAGACCAATGGGTTCCCCCCCCCGGATTTGCCCCATTGCCCCCCCGTCGGGGCATTTTCCACTCAAGGATTAGAGCACTGCACCAGACCAAGCAGGGACAAACTAGGTCCAAACCCCACTCACTCATGTATTTTTTCTAAGTATTTTTATTAATAACAACGTTTTAGCCGAATAACGTACTCGGGAGTTTGTTCCACTCATCCCCAAAAACCCATTAACCCAAAAACCCGGGGCTTTCCTTTTATCCTTCCTGATCTGAAATTTTTTCCAAATTGAAACCATTGTTTGAGCTCTGTTTGGCTGGGGAAATTTTTTAGCCCCATTTTACATCCCCCTTTTTTATTCCGGGTTTTTTCCCTTTATTTCACCTCGAAATATCCCCCCTAATTTTTTCGCTTTTTAAAAGGGGCAGATTCAGGGGGCCCCCAGGGTTTTCCTCATAGGGGGGATTTCTGATTTCATGGGATCATCATCTTTGTCAAACCCCCTTGTACGTTTTCCAGAGCAAATTTTTAAACCATTCTGTAAATACGGGACCAGAATGAGCAGCAGTTAAATTTAGGGCCTAACCAAGGGTATTAGAGTTGAAGAACAACCTGAGGGGCTTTTTTTTATTTATACTTCTAGATATGGGAAACCAAGAAAATTTTGTTTTGCTTTTTTTGCCGGGGAAACACTAAAGCACTGGTTTTCTTGGTTTTAAAAATTTTTCTAACCAGAAAATCCTAAATCCTTTTCCCCAAAAGTAGTATTAAGATCTACATTTTTTTAGTTTATTTGTGGCATTGGGGTTTTTTAACTTTTCCCAAAATTTAGAACTTTGCAATTTTTCAATATTAAAATGCATCTGCCACTTTTTCCGACCATTGATCAGTCTATTCAAATAATTTCCCGGAGTGCTCTGTGTCCTTTTAGAATGAATTGGAATGCCTAATTTTGGGGTCTTAGCAAATTTGGGTTATTGTAATTTTTGTTGGTAGAATTACCGGGCAATTTGTAAAATAAAAAACCAAGTGCAAAATAATTTTGGGCATTTTTTGTGGAAACGTTTTGCTCTCCAGGAGCTTTATCAAGCCATTACAAACAATACTTTGGGCACAGAGGGTATATATGGCTCAGAGTGAGGTGAATACTTGTTTAGGGGGACCATTTCGATGTTCTCCCCATGGTTTGTAGTAGTAGTTTAGGAAATAGTGGTAGTGAAAAAGTAATACTAATATGGTTTGAAACAATTAATTCGGGAATGAGTAAAAAGGGTTTAAAAGTTTTACTTGGGGGAACACAAAAAAAGGTTGGACAAAAAATTTAAAAAAGGGTTTAGGCAGCTTTTTTCAGGTTCACTCTCTGTGCTTTGTGTAGTTTAAAAGGGAGACTATTTTGATGGCAGGGTTTTTTTGTTTTTAGGGGGATTTTTTGCTAAAAATTTTGGAGATGGTGAAACTGCCGTTGTTTTTTTTTAATTGTATTCAAAAAAGCGATTTGTGCTGATTCCCAAAGGGACTTGCGTGTGCGGAAAAATTTGTTTCTTTTTTCACAATTGGGGTCTCGAATTTTAAAAAGATGATGGTGGGAAATTTCGGTGTTGGACACAGGCGTTGTTTAAAATTGTCGTTCCTAATGCGTATATGTGTTCATTTTAGGGGGGTTTTCGAGGTTTCTTGCTGTTTTTACTACGGAGATTTTTTTCCCCGCTCCCCGGGTTTTTAGGGGTTTAAAATCCTGCATTGATGGTTCGTGGTGTTGGGTTTTTTTCTGGTTAGTTTCCTTTTTTGAAATGGTTAGAAAACGGGTGGCGATCTGGTGTTAGCCCTTTTGAAAGTCTTTTGGAGTTTAGTGCAAAACCCGGGGTTGGGAAGAATTTTTAACTTTGTTTGGGGCGGTGTTTATGCGTGGAGAATTTTTGTCTGAAGACCTCTTTTCTTGGGAGTCTTTGATGATAAAAGAAGGGGAAATTTTTAACTCAGTGAATGTTTGGTTTAAAGTTTAAATACATTCCTCGGGCAAGAAAAATCCCGGGAAATACAAATTCGGTATGCTCTTAGGGAAAAAAACCCCATGATGTGCCTTTTTGGTCTTGGTATCTTGGGCTGGAAAAAGAAGTGTGTGAGGTTTATTTTTTTTTGGTGGGTTTCCGAAAAAACTTGAAAAACTTAGGTTGTTGTCTACTTTGTGAATGAGGACCCTCGAGGGAAAAGGGAGCTTGTCATTTGGCTCTTCTTTAGTGTAAACGAATTTGTGGTTCAACTGCGTTTAGCCTTGCCTGAGAAACCCCTACATCAAAAAGGGTTTTTGGGGTTATTCGAGGACATTTTTGTCCACGTTTAAAGTAACCAGTGACGCTTGAGGGGGATTTGGGAAGGGGTTCCGGACTCTAGGTGTTCCATGTATAAGTTGGCTTTGGGGCGGCACTTATTGGGGACCCCCTTCCCTGCCGGGAGGTTTGTTTTTTAGAGCTTGGGTTTTTGAAGGAAAAAAAACAGTTGAAATTTAAACAGAGTTCAATCAAGTCAACAAAAACTCCGGGGGGGTAAAGGGAAAATTTAAAGGCCTGGTTTAACCCTTTTCGTCGGGTTTTTTAGAGTTAAATCAACCAGATCATCAATTCCAGCATCAACCAAGCTCCCAAAAAAGTTTTTAATTTTCCCCCAAAAGCCAGGGTTGACCTAAACGTCTCAAAAAATACCTTTTACAAGCTAAACCCGAGTTTGCCATCGCTTCTAAACCCCTTTTTAATAAAGGATCTAACCAGGACCAAAAAACCCCGGCCCACGAACCCGGCAATGCAGGAGTTTTCACTTCCCCCGTTGGGGGGCTGTGGCAAAATCTACGTAGGTGAAACAGGAAAAAAACCCCGGGCCCCCCGCCTCAATGAACACATATTAAGCATGTAGGGAAGAACAAATTAAACAACCCTGTGTACAACCCCGAAAAATTCCCCCAAAACAAACTTATGAAATTCAGAGGGCGCCCCCAAATTTGTGATTAAAAAAAAACTAATTTCCGCACACGCAAGTGCCTTGAATCAGCCCGATCCCCTGTTTCGAATACAAATTAAAAAAAAAAAACGCAGCTTCACCATTCCCCAAGTCTTGCAAGAATCCCCCTGAAACGTAAACCCCCGCAAAAAACCCTTGTCTTTCCTGTTATTTCAAAACAAAGCACTGAGAGTGAACACTTTAAAAAAAGCTGCCCCCATTGGGTTTTTAAATTTTTCCAACCTATTTTTTTGGTTACCCAAAAAATTGCTTTTATTTCCCTTTTTCTCATGGAAAGAATTTATTGCCCCTTTCCCTTTTTGTATTTTTTTTGTCATACCCCTACTTACTACTACTAATTTCTACCACTTGTGAAATTTGCAATGGTACCCCCCACTAGTATTCACCCCAATCTGAGGGCCCCTTATATACCCTCTGTGTCCATGTATTGTTTGTAATGGCTTGATAAAGCTCCTGGAGAGCGAAACGTTCCCAAACAATAAATGTCACATTAGTTGCACTTGTGTCCTTTTACTTTACAAATTTGCTTATGTCGCTATTTATTTCCTCATCTATGTCGTTTATGTAATTGTGAACAACAACGGGCCCAACACTGAGCCCTGAGGAACACCGCTTGGGGACGTGCCCCATTTGATTTCTCCCCATTTATGCAAACTCTCTGCTGCTATTTGTCAGCCATGCCCTACCCAGGAAAAAATTTCTCCTATTCCGTGTGCCTTAAGTTTCCTCAATAGCCTCTGGTGTGGAACCCTCATCGAAAGCCTTCCCGGGAAGTCCATATACACAATATCATATTCTTTTCCATGGTCTACCTCCTAAAAACACCTTAGTGAAAAATGTTAGTAAATTCTTTAAGACAGAAACGCCCCTTTGAAAAAACCCGGGTTTGAGATTCATTAATCATCTGTGCCTGTCAAGATGGTTACGAATTTTGCTTTGGAAATTATTGATTCCATAAATTTCCCACTATGGAGGTTAAGGCTTATTGGTCTACAGTTCGAAGCCAAGGACCTGTCACCTGCCTTGTAAATATGTATTACATTTGACATTTTCCACTTATCAGGCACTCTGCCAGTTTGTAGTGATATGTTGAAAAGATTAGCCAAAGGTTTGCTAAGTTCCTCTTTACATTCCTTTAACACCCCTTTCAAACAGTTCATCAGGACCTGGGGATTTGTTTTGGTTTTAGTTTCTCTATTTGTCTGAGGACCATGTCACTGTTACCTCAATCGTACATAGTTTATCATCCTGTTCTACATAATCTATTATTTCAGGAATATCGCTAGTATTTTCCTGGGTGAAAACTGGAGGAAGTAGGTATTTAGTATTTCACACATTTTTCTTATCACTGTCAGTGATCTGACCAGTGTTGCTCTTAAGTGGGCCAATCTTGTCCCTAATTTTTACTTTTGTATACCCCGAAAGAGCCTTTTGGGTTAGTCTTTGAATCTTTTTGCGACCTTAGCCTCATAATCCCTTTTTGCTTTTCTTATTCCTTTCTTTATTTTCTCTTTAATTGATATATTGATTTCCTAACTTGCCCGTCCCCTCTTTTGATACGCCTATATATGCCTCTCTCTTGAACCCAAAGAGATGTTTTAAACTATTGCTCATCCATTTGGGATCGTTTTTGTTAGATCTAATTTCCCTTCTCGGAACAAAAGTTGTCTGGGCAGCTAGAACTATGCTCTGAAAAATGTCATATTGGCAACCAAGATCACCTACCTGACCCATAGCAGGATCCCCAAATTTTTGCCAACCCAGGTAATTTTTCGTCCAGAAGTCGGCCAAGCGAAAATCTGGGACGAGTTTGATTGCAGTTTTTTGGGGAAATTCCCTGAATATTGAAAAAAAGTGATTTGTGATCACTTTCCCCCAAATCTCTTAACCCCGATTATTATTATGAATTTTTTTGGCAAGAACCAAGTCAAAAGATTGTTTCCTCTAGTTGGTTCTGTCACAACCTGTTTAAAAAAACAATCCTGAACCCATCAAGAAAAACACTAGACTAAAAAATTTCCTGTATATTGTTCCAAATTTTTTA
>NC_069445.1:4163608-4183754 GCF_026875155.1 Cherax quadricarinatus | reverse complement strand
GGTACCCTCCCGCACTGACTCTGTACCCTCCCGGCACTGACCTCTGGTACCCTCCCAGGCACTGACCTCTGGTACCCTCCCTGGCACTGACCTCTGGTACCCTCCCTGGCACTGACTTCTGGTACCCTCCCAGGCACTGACCTCTGGTACCCTCCCAGGCACTGACCTCTGGTACCCTCCCTGGCACTGACCTCTGGTACCCTCCCTGGCACTGACCTCTGGTACCCTCCCTGGCACTGACCTCTGGTACCCTCCCTGGCACTGACTTCTGGTACCCTCCCAGGCACTGACCACTGGTACCCTCCCAGGCACTGACCTCTGGTACCCTCCCTGGCACTGACCTCTGGTACCCTCCCTGGCACTGACTTCTGGTACCCTCCCAGGCACTGACCTCTGGTACCCTCCCAGGCACTGACCTCTGGTACCCTCCCAGGCACTGACCTCTGGTACCCTCCCTGGCACTGACCTCTGGTACCCTCCCAGGCACTGACCTCTGGTACCCTCCCTGGCACTGACCTCTGGTACCCTCCCTGGCACTGACTTCTGGTACCCTCCCAGGCACTGACCTCTGGTACCCTCCCAGGCACTGACCTCTGGTACCCTCCCAGGCACTGACCTCTGGTACCCTCCCTGGCACTGACCTCTGGTACCCTCCCTGGCACTGACCTCTGGTACCCTCCCTGGCACTGACCTCTGGTACCCTCCCTGGCACTGACCTCTGGTACCCTCCCTGGCACTGACTTCTAGTACTCTGCCCACCACTGACCTCTAGTAATCTTTCACAAACTAGTGTTAGGCTCACCAACACCAACTCTGTTCTGCCATGTCAGAGACCACAACCATCCTGTTGACTGGTCTACTAAAACTGTCTTCCCGACTTCTAACTTTCACAGTCGCCGTCTGGTTTAATCCTCCCTAATACACAACTTTCCTTGTGTGAATCACAGTTGTGGCTTCGTCTCTGTAGATGCTTTCCTCTCCCATTACATTGTAGAATGCTCCAAACTTCAGAACACCCGTGACTTAACGTGATTCTTGTTTTCCCCTTTTCCATCTTCCCCTTTTCTCTTTTCTCTTTCTTTAGGTTGGCTTTTCTCGCCTGGGTATTTGTTCCTTTATTATTCCCCCCCCCCAACCCTCTGGATTCTACCCTCTGCTGGCCCCTATCTCCCTTTTGGGCCCCTAGATCCCTCTGTGGGTCCCTTGTGGGCCAATAGCTCCCTTGTGGGCCCCTAGCTACCTTGCAGTGCTCCTCTTAGTATCTGTCTTCACCACTACCAAAAATTCCTCCACTACTTCCACCTTCTACCACCACTACTACTACTACCTTCTACCACCACTACTACTACCTCCACCACCACTACCACATCTTCCTGGCCTATATATACTCCCTCCTCTCCGTTTTGTTAGTGTGACTTTGTAAATGGTCCACTGGTACCCTCCCTGGCACTGACCTCTGGTACCCTCTCTGGCACTGACCTCTGGTACTTTCCAAGGCACTGACCTCTGGTACTCTCCCTGGCACTGACCTCTGGTATTCTCCCTGGAACTGACCTCTTGTACCCTCACAGACACTAACCTCTGGTACTCTCCAAGGCACTGACATCCGGTACTCTCCAAGGCACTGACCTCTGGTACTCTCCCTGGCACTGACCTCTTGTACCCTCCCAGGCACTGACCTCTGGCACTCTCCCTGTCACTGACCTCTGGTGCTCTCCCAGGCACTGACCTCTGGTACTCTCCCAGGCACTGACCACTGGTACTCTCCCTGGCACTGACCTCTGGTACTCTCCCTGGCATTGACCACTGGCACCCTCCCTGGCACTGACCTCGGGTATTCTCCCTGGCACTGACCTCTTGTACCTTCTAATGCACTGAGCACTGGTACTCTCCCAGACACTGACCTCTGGTACCCTTCCAGGCACTGACCTCTGGTACTCTCCCAGGCACTGACCTCTGGTACCCTCCCTGGCACTGACCTCAGGTACCCTTCATAGCATTGACCTCTGGTACTCTCCCTGGCACTGACCTCTGGTACCCTCCCTGGCACTGACCTCTAGCACTCTCCCTGGCACTGACCTCTGGTACCCTCCCTGGCACTGACCTCTAGTACTCTTGCTGGCACTGACCTCTGGTACCCTCCCTGGCACTGACCTCTGGTACTCTCATTGGCACTGACCTCTTGTACCCTCCCTGGCACTGACCTCTGGTACCCTCCCTGGCACTGACCTCTAGTACTCTTGCTGGCATTGACCTCTGGTACCCTCCCTGGCACTGACCTCTAGTACTCTTGCTGGCACTGACCTCTGGTACCCTCTCTGGTACTGACCTCTGGTACCCTCCCTGGCACTGACCTCTTGTACCCTCCCTGGCAATGACATCTAGTACTCTCCCTGGCACTGACCTCTGGTACCCTCCCTGGCACTGACCTCTGGTACCCTCCTTGGTACTGACCTCTGCTACCCTGCCTGGCACTGACCTCTAGTACTCTCCCTGGCACTGACTTCTGGTACCCTCAGTGGCACTGACCTATGGTACCCTCCCTGGCACTGACCTCTGGTATTCTCCCTGGCACTGACTTCTGGTACCCTCAGTGGCACTGACCTCTGGTACCCTCCCTGGCACTGACCTCTAGTACTCTCCCTGGCACTGACCTCTGGTACCCTCCCTGGCACTGACCTCTGGTACCCTCAGTGGCACTGACCTCTGGTACCCTCCCTGGCACTGACCTCTGTTACCCTCCCTGACACTGACCTCTGGTACCCTCCCTGGCACTGACCTCTGGTACCCTCCCTGGCACTGACCTCTGGTACCCTCCCTGACACTGACCTCTGGTACCCTCCCTGGCACTGACCTCTGGTACCCTCCCTGGCACTGACCTCTGGTACCCTCCCTGGCACTGACCTCTGGTACCCTCCCAGGCACTGAACCTCTGGTACCCTCCCAGCACTGACCTCTGGTACCCTCCCTGGCACTGACCTCTGGTACCCTCCCTGGCACTGACCTCTGGTACCCTCCCTGGCACTGACCTCTGGTACCCTCCATGGCACTGACCTCTGGTACCCTCCCAGGCACTGACCTCTGGTACCCTCCCAGGCACTGACCTCTGGTACCCTCCCAGGCAAGACCTCTGGTACCCTCCCTGCACTGACCTCTGGTACCCTCCCTGGCACTGACCTCTGTACCCTCCCTGGCAACTGACTCTGGTACCCTCCCTTGGCACGACCTCTGGTACCCTCCCTGGCACGAACTTCTGGTACCCCCTCCCAGGCACTGACCTCTGTACCCTCCCAGCACTGACCCTCTGGTACCCTCCCTGGCACTGACCTCTGGTACCCTCTCCCTGGCACTGACCTCTGTACCCTCCCTGGCACTGACCTCTGGTACCTCTCCCTGCACTGACTTCTGGTACCCTCCCAGGCACTGACCTCTGGTACCCTCCAGCTACTGACCTCTGGTACCCTCCCTGGCACTGACCTCTGGTACCCTCCATGGCACTGACCTCTGGTACCCCCCTATCACTGACCTCTGGTACCCTCCCTGGCACTGACCTCTGTACCCTCCATGGCACTGACCTCTGGTACACCTCCCAGCACTGACCTCTGGTACCCTCCCAGGCACTGACCTCTGGTACCCTCCCAGGCACTGACCTCTGGTAACCCTCTCCTGGCACTGACCTCTGGTACCCTCCCTGGCACTGACCTCTGGTACCACTCCCTGGCACTGACCTCTGGTACCCTACTGGCACTGACCTCTGGTACCCTCCTGGCACTGACTTCTGACCCTCCCAGGCACTGACCTCTAGGTAACCCTCCCAGGCACTGACCTCTGGTAACACTCCCTGGCACTGACCTCTGGTACCCATCCCTGCACTGACCTCGGTACCCTCCCTGGCACTGACCTCTGGTCACCCTCCCGGGCACTGACTTCTGGTACCCTCCCAGGCACTGACCTCTGGTACCCTCCCAGTGCACGACCTCTGGTAACCCTCCCAGGCACTGACCTCTGGTACCCTCCCTGGCACTGACCTCTGGTACCCTCCCTGGCACTGACTTCTGGTACCCTCCCAGGCACTGACCTCTGGTACCCTCCCAGGCACTGACCTGGTAACCCTCCCTGGCACTGACCCTTGGTACCCTCCTGGCACTGACCTCTGGTACCCTCCCTGCACTGACCTCTGGTACCCTCCCTGGCACTGACTTCTGGTACCCTCCCAGGCACTGACCACTGGTACCCTCCCAGGCACTGACCTCTGGTACCCTCCCTGGCACTGACCTCTGGTACCCTCCCTGGCACTGACTTCTGGGACCCCTCCCAGGCACTGACCTCTGGTACCCTCCCAGGCACTGACCTCTGTACCCTCCCAGGCACTGCCTCTGGTAACCCTCCCTGGCACTGACCCTGGTACCCCCCAGGCACTGACCTCTGGTACCCCTCCCTGGCACTGACCTCTGGGACCCCCCTGGCACTGACTTCTGGGACCCTCCCAGGCACTGACCTCTGGTACCCTCCCAGGCACTGACCTCTGGTACCCTCCCCGGCACTGACCTCTGGTACCCTCCCTGGCACTGACCTCTGGTACCCTCCCTGGCACTGACCCCTGGTACCCTCCCTGGCACTGACCTCTGGTACCCTCCCTGGCACTGACCTCTGGTACCCCCCTGGCACTGACCTCTGGTACCCTCCCTGGCACGACTTCTGGTACCCTCCCAGGCACTGACCTCCCGGTACCCTCCCAGGGACTGACCTCTGGTACCCTCCCAGGCACTGACCTCTGGTACCCCTCCCCGGGACTGACCTCTGGTACCCTCCCTGGCACTGACCTCTGGTACCCTCCCTGGGCACTGACCTCTGGGACCCTCCCTGGCACTGACCTCTGGTACCCCCCCCGCACTGACCTCTGGGACCCTCCCCTGGCACTGACCTCTGGTACCCTCCCTGGCACGGAAAATCTGGTACCCTCCCCGGCACTGACCTCTGGTACCCTCCCCCGGCACTGACCTCTGGTACCCTCCCTGGCACTGACCTCTGGTACCCTCCCAGCACTGACCTCTGGTACCCTCCCTGGCACTGACCTCTGGTACCCTCCCTGGCAAATGACCTCTGGGACCCTCCCTGGCACTGACCTCTGGTACCCTCCCAGGCACTGACCTCTGGTATCCTCCCTGGCACTGACCTCTGGTACCCCTCCTGGCACTGACCTCTGGTACCCCTCCCTGGGACTGACCTCTGGTACCCTCCCTGGCACTGACCTCTGGTACCCTCCCTGGCACTGACCTCTGGTACCCTCCCAGGGACTGACCTCTGGGACCCCCCAGGCACTGACCTCTGGTTTCCCTCCCTGCACTGACCTCTGGTACCCTCCCTGGCACTGACCTCTGGGACCCTCCCTGGCACTGACTCTGGTACCCTCCCAGGCACTGACCTCTGGTACCCTCCCAGGCACTGACCTCTGGTACCCTCCCTGGCACTGAAACCTCTGGTACCCTCCCTGGCACTGACCTCTGGTACCCTCCCTGGGCCCGACCTCTGTACCCTCCCTGGCACTGACCTCTGGTACCCTCCCTGGCACTGACCTCTGGACCCCCCCCCTGGCACTGACCTCTGGTACCCTCCCAGGCACTGACCTCTGGTACCCTCCCAGGCACTGACCTCCTGGGACCCTCCCTGGCACTGACCTCTGGTACCCTCCCTGGCACTGACCTCTGGAAACCCCCCCTGGCACTGACCTCTGGTACCCTCCCAGGCACTGACCTCTGGTACCCTCCCAGGCACTGACCTCTGGTACCCCCCAGGCAAATGACCTCTGGTACCCTCCCCAGGCACTGACCTCTGGTACCCTCCCTGGCACTGACCTCTGGTACCCTCCCTGCACTGACCTCTGGTACCCTCCCCCGGCAATGACCTCTGGTACCCTCCCTGGGACTGACCTCTGGGACCCTCCCTGGCACTGACCTCTGGTACCCCTCCCTGGCACTGACCTCTGGTACCCCCTCCCTGGCACGACCTCTGGTACCCTCCCTGGCACTGACCTCTGGTACCCTCCCAGGCACTGACCTCTGGTACCCTCCCAGGCACTGACCTCTGGTACCCTCCCAGGCACTGACCTCTGGTACCCTCCCAGGCACTGACCTCTGGTACCCTCCCTGGCACTGACCTCTGGTACCCTCCCTGGCACTGACCTCTGGGACCCTCCCTGGCACTGAAACCCTGGTACCCTCCCTGGCACTGACCTCTGGTACCCTCCCTGGCACTGACCTCTGGTACCCTCCCTGGCACTGACCTCTGGTACCCTCCCAGGCACTGACCTCTGGTACCCTCCCAGGCACTGACCTCTGGTACCCTCCCAGGGACTGACCTCTGGTACCCTCCCCGGCACTGACCTCTGGGACCCTCCCTGGGACTGACCTCTGGTACCCCCCCTGGCACTTGACCTCTGGTACCCTCCCTGGCACTGACCTCTGGTACCCTCCCTGGCACTGACCTCTGGTACCCTCCCTGGCACTGACCTCTGGTACCCTCCCTGGCACTGACCTCTGGTACCCTCCCTGCACTGACCTCTGGGAAACCCCCCAGCACTGACCCCTGGTACCCTCCAGGCACTGGACCTCTGGTTTCCCTCCCAGGGACTGACCTCTGGTACCCTCCCCCGGCACTGACCTCTGGTACCCTCCCTGGCAAATGACCTCTGGTACCCTCCCTGGCACTGACCTCTGGTACCCTCCCTGGCACTGACCTCTGGTCCCTCCCTGGCACTGACCTCTGGGACCCTCCCTGGCACTGACCTCTGGTACCCCCCTGGCACTGACCTCTGGTACCCTCCCAGGCACTGACCTCTGGTACCCTCCCAGGCACTGACCTCGGTAACCCCCCAGGCACTGACCCTCCTGGGACCCCCCAGGCACTGACCTCGGTTACCCTCCCTGGCACTGACCTCTGGTACCCTCCCCGGCACTGACCTCTGGTACCCTCCCAGGCACTGACCTCTGGTACCCTCCCAGGACTGACCTCTGGTTTCCCTCCCAGGCACTGACCTCTGGTACCCTCCTGGCACTGACCCTCTGTACCCTCCCTGGCACTGACCTCTGGTACCCTCCCTGGCACTGACCTCTGGTACCCTCCCTGGCACTGACCTCTGGTACCCTCCCTGGCACTGACCTCTGTACCCTCCCTGGGACTGACCTCTGGTACCCCCCCAGGCACTGACCTCTGGTACCCTCCCAGGCACTGACCTCTGGTACCCTCCCAGGCACTGACCTCTGGTACCCTCCCAGGCACTGACCTCTGGTACCCTCCCTGGCACTGACCTCTGGTACCCTCCCTGGCACTGACCTCTGGTACCCTCCCTGGCACTGACCTCTGGTTTCCCCTCCCTGGCACTGACCTCTGGTACCCTCCCTGGCACTGACCTCTGGTAACCCTCCCTGGCACTGACCTCTGGGACCCCTCCCCGGCACTGACCTCTGGTACCCTCCCAGGCACGACCTCTGGTACCCCCCCAGGCACTGACCTCTGGTACCCTCCCAGGCACTGACCTCTGGTACCCTCCCTGGGACTGACCTCTGGGACCCTCCCCTGGCACTGACCTCTGGTAACCCTCCCTGGCACTGACTTCTGGTACCCTCCCTGGCAAATGACCTCGGTACCCTCCCCCGGCACTGACCTCTGGTACCCTCCCAGGCACTGACCTCTGGTACCCTCCCTGGCACTGACCTCTGGTACCCTCCCTGGCACTGACCTCTGGTACCCCTCCTGGCACTGACCTCTGGTACCCTCCCTGGCACTGACCTCTGGTACCCTCCCTGGGACTGACCTCTGGTACCCTCCCTGGCACTGACCTCTGGTACCCTCCCTGGCACTGACCTCTGGTACCCTCCCCCCGGCACTGACCTCTGGTACCCCCCTGGCACTGACCTCCCGGTACCCTCCCTGGCACTGACCTCTGGTACCCTCCCAGGCAAATGACCTCTGGTACCCTCCCTGGCACTGACCTCTGGTACCCTCCCTGGCACTGGGCCTCTGGTAAACCCCCCCAGGCACTGACCTCTGGTACCCTCCCTGGCACTGACCTCTGGTACCCTCCCCCGGCACTGACCTCTGGTTCCCTCCCTGGCACTGACCTCTGGTACCCTCCCTGGCACGACTTCTGGTACCCTCCCAGGCACTGACCACTGGTACCCCCCAGGCACTGACCTCTGGTACCCTCCCTGGCACTGACCTCTGGTACCCTCCCTGGCACTGACTTCTGGTACCCTCCCAGGCACGACTTTCTGGTACCCTCCCTGGCACTGACTTCTGGGACCCTCCCGGCACTGACTTCTGGTACCCTCCCAGGCACTGACCTCTGGTACCCTCCCAGGCACTGACCTCTGGTACCCTCCCAGGCACTGACCTCTGGGACCCTCCCTGGCACTGACCTCTGGTAAACCCCCCCTGGCACTGACCTCTGGTACCCTCCCTGGCACTGACCTCTGGTTTCCCCTCCCAGGGACTGACCTCTGGGACCCTCCCAGGCACTGACCTCTGGTAACCCTCCCAGGCACTGCCCTCTGGTACCCTCCCAGGCACTGACCTTCTGGTAAACCCCCCCCAGGCACTGACCTCTGGTACCCTCCCAGGCACTGACCCTTCTGGTACCCTCCCAGCACTGACCTCTGGTACCCTCCCAGGCACTGACCTCCTTTTAACCCTCCCAGGCACTGACCTCCCGGGACCCTCCCAGGCACTGACCTCTGGTACCCTCCCAGGCACTGACCTCTGGTACCCTCCCTGGCACTGACCTCTGGTACCCTCCCTGGCACTGACCTCTGGTCCCCCCTGGCACTGACCTCTGGTAAACCCTCCCAGGCACTGACCTCTGGTACCCTCCCAGGCACTGACCCTCTGGTACCCTCCCTGGCACTGACCTCTGGCACCCTCCCTGGCACTGACCTCTGGTACCCTCCCTGGCACTGACCTCTGGTACCCTCCCTGGCACTGACCTCTGGTACCCTCCCTGGCACTGACTTCTGGTACCCTCCCAGGCACTGACCACTGTACCCTCCCAGGGCACTGACCTCTGGTACCCCCCGGCACTGACCTCTGGTACCCTCCCTGGCACTGACTTCTGGTACCCTCCCAGGCACTGACTTCTGGTACCCTCCCTGGCACTGACTTCTGGTACCCTCCCTGGCACTGACTTCTGGTACCCTCCCAGGCACTGACCTCTGGTACCCTCCCAGGCACTGACCTCTGGTACCCTCCCAGGCACTGACCTCTGGTACCCTCCCTGGCACTGACCTCTGGTACCCTCCCCGGCACTGACCTCTGGGACCCCCCTGTCACTGACCACCCGGTACCCTCCCAGGCACTGACCTCTGGACCCTCCCAGGCACTGACCTCTGGTACCCTCCCAGGCACTGACCTCTGGTACCCTCCCAGCACTGACCTCTGGATACCCCCCCAGGCACTGACCTCTGGGACCCCCCCAGGCACTGACTTCTGGTACCCTCCCAGGCACTGACCTCTGGTACCCTCCCAGGCACGACCTCTGGTACCCTCCCAGGCACTGACCTCTGGTAACCCTCCCAGGCCACTGACCTCTGGTACCCTCCCAGGCACTGACCTCTTGGTACCCTCCCTGGCACTGACCCCCTGGTACCCTCCCTGGCACTGACCTCTGGTACCCTCCCTGGCACTGACCTCTGGTACCCTCCCAGGCACTGACCTCTGGTACCCTCCCAGGCACTGACCTCTGGTACCCTCCCTGGCACTGACCTCTGGCACCCTCCCTGGCACTGACCTCTGGTACCCTCCCTGGCACTGACCTCTGGCACTACCTGGTGTCATGTATGATGTAAGTATCACAACCTTCTTGAATTACATGTATCTTGTATCATGTATGACAATCACACATCATGTGTATCATGTATCACAATCTTCCTGTATCCCATGTATCACAATCTTCATGTATCCCATGTATCACAATCTTCATGTATCCCATGTATCATGTATCACAATCTTCCTGTATCCCATGTATCACAATCTTCATGTATCCCATGTATCATGTATCACAATCTTCCTGTATCCCATGTATCATGTATCACAATCTTCATGTATCCCATGTATCATGTATCACAATCTTCATGTATCCCATGTATCATGTATCACAATCTTCCTGTATCCCATGTATCATGTATCACAACCTTAATGTATCCCATGTATCATGTATCACAATCTTCATGTATCCCATGTATCATGTATCACAATCTTCCTGTATCCCATGTATCATGTATCACAATCTTCCTGTATCCCATGTATCACAATCTTCATGTATCACATGTATCATGTATCACAATCTTCCTGTATCCCATGTATCACAATCTTCCTGTATCCCATGTATCATGTATCACAATCTTCCTGTATCCCATGTATCATGTATCACAATCTTCCTGTATCCCATGTATCACAATCTTCCTGTATCCCATGTATCATGTATCACAATCTTCCTGTATCCCATGTATCATGTATCACAATCTTCCTGTATCCCATGTATCATGTATCACAATCTTCCTGTATCCCATGTATCACAATCTTCCTGTATCACATGTATCACAAACTTCCGTATCCCATGTATCAATGTAATCCACAATCTTCCTGTATCCCATGTATCACAATCTTCCTGTATCCCATGTATCATGTATCACAACATTCTTATATCACATGTATCATGTATCACAATCATCCTGTATCACATGTGTCATGTATCACAACCTTCCTGTATCACATGAATCACAACCTTCTTGTATCACATACCACATGTATCATGTATCAAGAGCATATTCTGCCTCATGTATCACACAAATCTCTCACAGGTCTGCATCTCCTGACTCATTTTGCGTCATTTGTGCGCCGTTTTGCGTCATCCCGCGTCATAGGAAAAGCTTCAGAAGGCATCGCAGTTAAAGGTCAGGGGGAGGGAGGGGGTCGAAGAGTAGTCACTTTTCCCCACCACAATAGATAGTAGTCAATTCCTCACCACAATAGATAGTAATCTTTTCCCCAGTCATGAATAGGGATCAGTACCTCGATCATGAAGAAAATAGTTTGTACCCCTCAGTCATGATAAAATATTTGTACCTCAGTCATGATAGTAGGGTATCATTCCCCCATCATGATAGTAGGATCAAAAAACCCCCCGTATGATAAAGATAGTCAGTACCTCAGCATGATAGAAATAGTCAGTACCTCATCTTGATAGAAGGTAGTCATACCTCAGTCAGATATAGGTGTCGTACCTCTCAGATAGAAGGGAGCAGTACCTCCGTCAGATATAGGTAGTCATACCCCCATCATGATATAGGTAGTCATTCCCAGTTATATATGGTAGTCATACCTAGTCATGATATAGGGGAGTCATTACCTCAGCATGAAGAATATTCAGTACCTCAGTCATATGTAGGGAGTCAGTACCTCAGCATAAAAGTAGGGAGTCATAACTCAGTCATGATGAGGTATCGTACCTCATTCATGAAGTGGTAGTCAGTAACCTCATCAGAAGTAGGTAGTCAGTACCTCATCATGAAGTAGGGGAGTAAATACCCCACCCAAGATAGAAGATATCAGAAACCCCAGTCAGATATGTATTTATCCTCAGTCATATAGAAGGACCAGTACCTCATCAGATAGAGGGATCAGTAACTCATTCATGATATAGGGAGCAGTACCTCAGTCATGAATAGGTAGTCAGTAACTCAGTCATGAATAGGGAGGCGTACCCCATCAGATAGTAGGTAAGCATAAATCATCATATATTAGGTATCATACCTCAGTCATGATATAGTTCAGTACCTCCCTTTTATAGTGGAAGCAGTACCCAGTCAGATAGAAAATGTCAGTACCTCAGTCATGTAGTAGGTATCTAAAACCCCAGTCATGATAGTAGGTAGAGAACGTCATTATTAAAAAAAAGTCAGTACCTCATCATGATATAGGTAGTCTACCTCGTCATGATAGAAGGAGTCAGTACCTCATCACGAAGAAGAAATCCCGTACCCAGTCATGATGAAGATAGTTTAGAACCCAGTCATGATAGTAGGTAGTCAGTACCTCATCATGATAGTAGGGAGTCAGTACATCATCATGATAGTAGGGAGTCGTACCCATCATGATAGTAGGTTGTCAAACCTACATGATAGTAAGTATCAGTACCCCAGTCATGATAGAGTATCAGTACCTCAGCGTGATAGTAGGAGTCATACCCCAGTCCCCGAAGAGGTAGTCATACCTATCATGAAGAGGTGGTTTGACCTCAGTCATGAGAGTAGGTAGTCAGTACCTCAGTCATGAAAAGTAGTAGTCATAAACCCCACGAAGAAGGGAGTCAGTACCTCAGTCTAATAGTAGGTATCAGACCTCAGTCATGACAGAAATAACAGTACCTCAGTTATGATATTTGGTAATCATCCTCAGTCATGATAAAGGTATCGTACCTCATCACGATAGTAGGGAGTCAGACCTCAGTCATGATAGTAGGGGAGCAGTACCTCACTGATAGAAGATATCATGCCAATCATGATGTAGGGGTTTAGTACCTAAGTCATTTTGGGAGAAAGGTAGTTTGTACCCTTTACAGATAGTAGGTATCAGTACCTCATCATGATAGTAGGTATCAGTACCTCATCATGATAGTAGGAGTCATACCCGGGGATGATAGAAAAAATTTAACAGCTCATCAGATATAATTTTCATAAACCCCCCCCATAAGATAGTAGTAGTCAGACCTCAGTCATGATAGAGGTAGTCAGACCTCATCATGATAGTAGGGATCATACCTCATCATGACAAAATAGTCAGTACCTCATCATGATAGAGGTAGTCATACCTCATCATGATAGTAGGTAGTCATACCTCAGTCATGATAGAAGATAGTCGTACCTCTTTTATGATATAGATACCCGTACCTCAGTCATGATAGTAGGTATCAGTACCTCAGTCATGATAGAAGTAGTCAACCTATCATGAAGTCGTACGTACCTATCATGAAGTGGTATCATACCTCGTCATATAAAATAGTCAGCACCCCGCATATAGAAAAGGGAGTCATACCTCAGTCTGATATAGGTAGTCAGTACCTCAGTCATGATAAAAGGAAATCATACCTCATCATGATAGTAGGTAGTCAGTACCTTTTAGTCAGATAGAAGGTAGTCAGTACCTCAGTCATGATAGTAAAAGGTAGTCAGTACCTCAGTCATTTAAATGGTATCAGACTCAGTCATGATATAGGGAGTCAGTACCTCACATGAAGTAGGTAGTCAGACCTCATCATGATATAGGTATCATACTTTTACATGATAGTAGGTATCAGTACCCAGTCTTTAAGTAGGTAGTCGTACTGATATAAAAAGTAGGTACAGTACCTCATCGATAGAGGGGATCATATCTCAGTATAAAGAAGGTGTCATACCCCCACATGATAGAAGGTAGTCAGTACCTCAGTCAGAAGAAGGGAGCATACCTCATCTATATAGGTAAATCATACCTCAGTCATGATAGAAGGTAGTCATACCACATCAGATAAGGTATCATACTCAGTCAAAAAGTATAGTCATTTCCCTCTGAAGTAGGTAGTCATACCCAGCAGAAGTAGGAGCAGACCCCAGTCATGAATAGGTAGCAGTACCTCAGTCAGATAGTGGTATTTATACCCATCACCCATATAGGTAGTCAGTACCGATCATGATAGTAGGTACAGTACCCAGTCATGAAAGTAGGTTTTCAAATCTCATCAAGATGAAGGGGAGTCAGTACCTCAGTCATGATATAAGGTAGTCAGTACCTCACATGATAGAAGGGAGTCATACCTCATCATGATAGAAGGTAGTCAGTACCTCAGTCAGATATAGGTAGTCAGTACCTCATCAGATAGTAGGGAGCATATCTCAGCATGATAAAGGTAGTCATACCTCAGCATGATGGGGAAGGTAGTCATACCTCTGTCAGATAGAAGGTAGTCAGAAACCCCAGTCATGATAGAAGGGGATCAGTACCTCAGTCAGATAAAGGTATCAGTACCTCAGTCAGATAGTAGTAGTCATACCTCACATATATAGGGGTAGTCGTACCTGGCATGATAAGGTAGTCAGTACCTCAGTCAGATAGAAGGATCATACCTCATCAGATAGAGGTATCAGTCCTCAGTCAAGAATTTGTATCATACCTCAGCAAAGATAGGCATCAATACCCCAGTCTTGAATAAGTATCAGTACCTCATCAGAATAATATCAGTACCTCATCAAGAGGTAGGGAGTCGTTAACTCAGTCATGATAGTAGGTAGCTACCCAGTCATATAGTAGGAGTCAGTCGTCATCATTTTAGTACGTATCAGTACCCCAGTCATAAAAAAAGTCCCTACCCCCAGTCATGATAGTAGGTATCAGTACCTCAGTCATGATAAAGGGATCAGTACCTCAGTCATGATAGAAGGTAGTTTTTACCCCAGTCATGAAAAGGTAGTCAGTACCTCAGCAGATATAAAGGTAGTCGTCCTCAGTCATGATGAAGGTATCATACCTCAGTAGATAGTAGGGAGTCAGTACCTCAGTCATGAAGTAGGTATCGGTATCTCAGTCCATGATATAGTAGTCAGTACCCCCAGCATGATATAGGTAGTCAGTACCAGTCCCCTGAAGTAGGGATCAGTACCCTCATTCATGATAGTAGGGATCATACCTCAGTCATGATGTTAGGGAGTCGTACCTGAGTCATGAATAGGTTCAGTACCTGAGAATGATGTAGGGAGCAGTATCTCACATATAGAAGGTATCAGTACCTCAGTCATGAAAGTAGGTATCAGACCTCAATCAATAAAGGAGTCGTACCTACATGAGAAGGTGTCGTACCTCAGTCATGATAGAGGTAGTCAGTACCTCAGTCATAAGTAGGTAAAACATATCTCAGTCAGAAGAAGGGAGTCCCGTACCTCATCATATAGAAGGTATCAGACCCTCAGTCAGAAAGAAGGTAGTCGTACCTCATCAGATAGAAGGTAGTCAGTACCCAGTCAGATAGAAGGGAGTCAGTACCTCAGTCATGATTAGGTATCATACCCAGCATGAAGTAGGTAGTCAGTTTTCCCAGGCAGATAAATAGGTAGTCGACCCAGTCATGTAAAGGGAGTCAGTACCTCGCCATGATAAAGGAGTCAACCTCATCATGAAAGAGGGAGTCAGTACCTCAGGGATGATATAGGCATCAAACCCATCAGATAGTAAGTAGTCAGTACCTAAGCATATATGTTTCCCGACCTCAGTCATATGGAGGTATCAGTAACTCATCAGATATAGGGATCAGTACCTCATCCTGATAGTGGTGTCAGTACCTCAGTCATTAAAGTAGGGAGTCATACCTCAGTCTAAGAAGGTAACAGTACCCTCAGATAGTAGGTTTGCAGTACCCATCATGATAAATAAATAGTCATACCTCTTTAAGATAGTAGGTAGCCGTACCTCACATAAGAAAGGTGTCAGTACCTCATTTAAAAAAAGTATTGCAGTACCTCACTCATGATAGAAGGTATTTACCTCTCATATAGAGGCAGCAGTACCCCCATCATATAGTAGGTAGTCAATACCTCACAGATAGTAGGGATCAGTACCAGGCCATGAAAATAGGGAGTCACACCTCATCTGATGTCGGATCATACCTCAGTCTGATAGATTTTGTCATACCCAGGCATGATAAGGTATTCAAAACCTTTATCAGATAGTGGCGTCTACCCATCTGATATAGGGAGCAGAACTCACTCATATAGTAGTTTTCAGTACCCATCATGAAGTAGGGAGCAGTACCTCAGTCAGATAGTCGGGAGTCAGTACCAGAGTCATGATATAGGTAGTTATACCAAAGTCATGATAGTAGGTAGTCAGTAAAAAGGGCATGATATCGGTAGTCAGCACCCCAGTCATGATATAGGTAGTCGTACCTCTTTATATAGTAGGTATCATACCTCATTTATGATAGTAGGAGTCACACCCCCATTTATGATAGTGGTTTTGCGTACCTCATCATGATAGTAGAAGTCAGTCAGCATGATGAAGGTATCAGTAACACAACCAAATAGTAGGTAGTCGTACCTCATCATGATATAGGTAAACAGTACCTCAGTCATGAAAGTAGGGAGTCAGTACCCAGTCATGATATAGGAAATTATACCCCCATCATGATAGTAGGGATCATCACCATCTGATAAGGGATCAGACCCTCATATAGTATTAGTCAACCTCATCCCGATATATGAGTCAGTACCATCGTATAGAGGTAGCAGTAACCCCATCATGATAGTTGTATCATACCTCAGTCTGAAGTGTAGTCAGTACCTCAGTCAGATAGAGGTATCCCGTACCCAGTCATGAATAATTATCCGTACCCACCCTATAGTAGTTCATTACCCAGTCATGATAAGGGATCTACCTCATCATGAATATAGGTAGTCATACCTCATCTGATATAGGTATCAGTACCTCATCAGATAGTTGTATCAGTACCTCATCAAGAAAAGGTAGTCAAACCTCAGCATGATAGTAGGTAGTCATACCCATCATTGTAGAAGGTAGCAGACCTCATCATTGTAAAGGGAGTCAGTACCTCAGTCATTGTAGAAGGGAGTCATACCCAGTCCCATTGAGAAGGTATCAGTAAACCTCAGCATTGTAAAGGTGTCAGTACCCCATCATTGTGAAGGGGTCAGACCTCAGTCATGATTTGGGGACATACCTCACAGAAGTAGGTAGTCAGTACCACATCATGATAGAAGGAGTCAGTACCTCAGTCATGATAAAGGTAGTCAGTACCTCAGTCATATAGAATTTTTCAAGCGACTAGAGGTATGGGAAGGGAGTAAAGTGTCCCGGGTTTGAGGAGACTGATAAAGAATAAAAAATATTGCTGTAATAAAAGGGGCAAAGACAGGATGCAGAGATGAGACACAGCAACGCTTGGGAAAATTGGGGCTCGAATGAGGGAAAGGGAGTTAGGAAATTTTTTTAGTTATAGAAAGCCAGGGGAAAGCCTAGAAAGGACGATGGAGGCAGGGAAACCCAAAATAGTTTTAAGACAGGATGATAAAACCATGGGGCAGGGAGAAAGGGCTTTGTAGGGGAAACCCGGAAAAGGCGGGGCCAGGGGGGAAAGAATCACCCATGCAAAACCCCCTTTTTAGTACACACATGCACACCACACACACACGCACACACACAATCAACACACACACACACACAACCCCCAACACACACACACACTCATACACACACACACACACACACACACACAACACAGACACAAACACACACACACACACAACAAACAGGCGCCTCAACACACACACTCACGCACAACCAACACACACACACACACAACACACAACAACACACAACACACACACACAACACACACGCCACAAAACACAACCACACACCAACACACACACACACACAACACACAAAACACACAAACAGCACACATCAAACACACACACACACACGACAAACACAACAAACACACACACACACACACACACACACACCACCCGACCCACATACACACACACACATAACACACAACACACCACATATACAAACACAACAAAAACAACACCACACACACACACACACAGACAACAACAACCCACACACACATAACCATCCATCCCCTCTCACCTCCCTCAAACCATCTAACCCCCTCCCCAACTATCTCTACCTACTCTACCCCCTCCAATAAATCATCCTCCCCCTCGCCCCACAACACCCATCCATTCCCCTCCTCCCCCTCCTCCCCCTAAAAAAACCCCCAAAAGCATTCTCCTCCCCCCTAACCACCTCGTCCTCCCCTTCTGTGAGCAACCGGGGGAAACCTAGAACCAGGATGAAGGACAGAAGGTCTTCCAAGACGAACTGGGAGGGGAGGAATTGGAGGTAGAGCTCAAAAAAAAGGAGGAAGACTGGAAGGAAGACTAGATAGCTGGAAAGGAAGATCGAAGAGCGGTTAGCATCCAGAATGCAGAAGTGGAAGCAACAGCCACAGCAAGCAAAATCAAGATAGAGAGATTAGAAGAGAGCTGAGACATCAGAAACAGCACAGAGAACAAAGATATTAGCAGAAGTAGCATCGGGCCAATGCTACATCAAACACAGACTACAGTCTGAAGGAAGCAATGGAAACTTAAAAAACTGTATGCAGATGTTCCTGTCAAACGCCACATGGGGCCAAACAAAGACACAGGAGCACAACTAGACAGAAAGAGAGAGGTTGAAGACATTGAGGAACTAGACATTGCAAGGACCTTACCAAATACCTGTGGGGGGCCAGGAACAGGTGAGGCAGGAAGGACAAACCAAAAGCATAGGGCCATAACTAGGAAAGGGAATGAAGAAAACACTCCACGGGAAGAACTAAAACACATCAGAGGATGCAATGGGAGTCACAGTGGGAGTGAAAGGAAATCCGTTTTGTCCAATAGGCTAGACGAAGCTAAAGGGGAAACTTTATGATAAAGAAGCAGAGGAGAAAAAAAAGCAATTGAAGACATCATGAGGTGATAGGCGAGGTGAACATGACCCCGGGTGGCAAATTTTTCCGAGAATTGGTGGTTCAACAAAGAAATGGATGCCCCTCAAAGTAATTTTCAAGGCAGAATCAACTACCCGAACCATGATCCCTGCAGGAGAAAAGCCACGTTTGAGAGGCAAGCAGGAATTTTCCCGGGAGTGTGTACCTCGAGATCGAGACTGAACACAGACGAAAGGAAGACCAATGAAAGAGATAGTTAAAAAATGAAAGGAAAATGGGAAGGAAATGAAAAGTGACGCAGAAATAACCCAGGATTTCAATTGAAAGGACAAAGGACGCAACCCCAGGCCCCGCCAGAAACCACCGTGCAGAAGGACTTCCAGCCACGACACCCCCAAGGCAACTGAACAATCCAAACCAACCATCACACACCGACCCCTCTGTTTCCACCCCCCAAACCACAGTTACGTATTAGAAAAAAGTAAAGGGTTTTGGGTATAAAAATCAGAGGATTAACGAAAAAACTGGGGAAGGCAAAAAAAGAATCGATGAAATCAAAGACATCAAGCAGTTACAGAAACAAACCCAGAGAAATAAAGATGCAATCTTCCCACCGGGTCCAGATCATGAGGGAAAATAGAAGGGGCAGGGGGGGGGGTGGGGTTCTCCTCGTGAAAAACAGATGGAAAAATTTGAGAAATGAAGGCATAATTAGACGGGGGGAAAAAAGACTACATGCAGGTACACTTTATCTGGGGAACACAAAGTGGTCTTGCGTGATGTATAAACCACCACAGAACTGCAGGAGGCCAAAAAGGAATATAAGAAAGCAACAGAGCAATGGTGGACACACTTGAGGGGCAAGAAGAAAACTCACTCCAGCAGAGCAAATTGCTGGGATGGGGATTTTAACCACAGGGGATTTACGGGGGAAAACCCGGAGCCACAGGGGGCCCGAACCGGAAGCCAGGATGTTGGACTTTGGGGCGGAAAAATTCATGCACTAAAATGTTTAAAGGGAATTTCCAGAGTGAGAGGGAAATTTTAAAAGCAAGATTGGCCTTTGTGTTACCCTGGGAGCCAACATTTAGGGCAACAATATGAGAGCCCCAGAGCAGCGCCCGTGTTCTGTGCTTTGAAAACATAGTAGAGCTCAAGTGAGAGAAAACAGGAGTAGAATTGGGAAAAGCCCGACAAAAAAAGGGGCTACAAAAGGGGAAGAACTTCCCGCGGAGTCCGTGGGGACAGAAAAAATGGCAGAAAGCCAGTAAAAAAATTATGGGAAAATTTTAACAACAAAATCAAGGAGACAGTAGAAAGTTTATTCCCAAAGGGGAACAGTAAAAAAATGGGGGAAAAACCGAACGAGCCCCGGGTTTACCCCAAAGGTGAAGGAGGCAAAAACAAAGGCAATAGAGAATGGAAAAAAATCAGAAGGAAAAAACACACGAAATAGGGAGATCTCGCAGGCCGGAATGACGCACAGGTAAGGGGGAGGCCCGGACAGTGAAAAAACATAGATCGGAATCAAGACTGACCCGAAAATGTTTATAGCCACACAGGAGAAACAACAGTCCAAAGACCAGGGGATCAATTAAA
>NC_069445.1:4131834-4163108 GCF_026875155.1 Cherax quadricarinatus | reverse complement strand
CCCCTTTTTTTCCCCCTTTTTTTTTTTTTCCTTTTGATCCAGGGCCCCCCCCCAAATTCCCTCTCGGAAATTCTTCCCTTTGCGCAATCTTTTTTGGTTATTAACGCTTTGAACAAATTACTAATTTTTAAATGAAATATTTCCCCAAGAAAGTTTAAAGTGCACTTGGACGCCCAAAAATGCGGCTCATACAGCGTTGGAAACCCACTTGTGAAATTTACAAATGGCCGAAGACGCCACAAGCATGATTAACTCCGTTTTCACCTGTAGAACCCAAGTGTTAAAACGTCCATGAGCGGGCTTCAACCCTTTTACCTGGTTTGAGGTACAAAGAAGCAAACAGAGAATTAAACACATATAAAATCAACAAACAACAATTTAAGCATCAATTATAGGGAAAAGAACACAAAAACTGTTCATTTGTATGTTTTTTTACCCATAACACTCATTGGGCTGCCTGACCAGGTAGAGTGGGGTTTTGTGCTCTGCACCCTCTGCTGTTTCAGGCGAGCTACACAGTTCGTCAACAGCATTGAGTAGTGAGGACGTGTGCTGCTCATTTTCCAACAGGGCGCTGATAGCAACAGGCGCATAAAAACACTGTTTGCGTTGAGTTGACCGTGGGGCTGTCACGGGAGCCACGAATGGATTTGTTACTACCGGCGATTATCCGTGATACCTAAGGTATCGCAAATGAAGAGATATGTGGTGTAGCACTTAATGGGACGACACGGATTTTCGTTAAATGACGTCAGAAAAATGTCTACGAAAGCAGTGGTGGATAATTATCAAGAGACCATTTAGCCGTCAATTCAGCTGTATCAGTACGTCTTCATGTGTATAAAGATACTACACATGGGTAAAAATCAAGAATGTGCCTTTTGAAGCGACTGATTTTGTTATAAAGATGAACTACGTAATTATGGTACGGTTTTATATGGCCTCTGCAGGTCGGTGGGCCCCGGACCTTATGCTGGAAATTTGGAGGAACATATTCAGTCAAATGACCTTTACGCACCCATACCGTCTTATTATGTTGCAAGCATTTCGAACTCAAATATATGTAAAATTATGCGGGGCAACGTCGTACGTGTCGGCTGTGTGGGTCGTATGACCACATAGCGGCACAGTGTGGTAAGCGTCGTGGGAATCTCCAAATATCCAACAGCAACAACCGGAAGAGGTTTGAGGAAGTTGAGGGACGAGAACAGTCTTATGCTCACCCGTTCTCAAACGGCATCTTGGGAGTGAAGAGGTAAGAAAAAGCGCAGGAGAATGCTTTGGAGGATGCAAAACAGCGAGAAGAATCACCGTCACTGGGGCATAAAATAAAGTATTGGGAAAAGACTCTGCCCACTATGGGGGAGAAGGATGTAGCGGCGTCTTTAGTGAAGGCACTGGATGTTTTTTTAGACGAGTCGATCGTCAACCTGTGGAGGATCCCAGGTGCAATTTTGGGATCGGTTTGAACATCATGGTGAGGCGACGGATGGAAGCATTGAGTCTAGTGTGTCGCATGGTATGACGGTAAATGTAGGCAGAAGTGGAGGTGCATCACGATAGAAACTAAAGAAATCCCAATGCAGGTGGAGGGTAGGACGCGAAAGCGAACTGCGACCCCATCAGACTCAGACGACGTGCTTACTCCTGCCCAAAGGCCCAGGAAAAAGTCTTGGGCGGATGTAAGAGGACAGGGAACAGTGAATCCACGAAACAAGGGTTTAAATAAAGGTGGTTCCCAAAAAGGGGGGAGGGATAGAGGGGGTGTAAAATGTATAAGTAAAAAGTCTAATACCTAGAACCAAAGGAAAAAACCCCCATTAATTGACTTTAAGGTTTTGACAATAAATATTAACGGTTTGAGATCTGAGCGGAAGCGAAAGTGGTTTAATGAATTTTTGGTGCGTCTAGATGTGGATGTGGTATTTATCCAAGAACACAATTACAGAATTGGATATGAGTTAGAAATGGATGGTTATGATGTGTATATGAAAATATGCGACGAGGTTAAAAGGAGGCGTCGCCATTCTGGTAAAGGAAAAATAGCCCGTTTGTAGTACGCCATAGTGAAAGGGGGGAGGGGAGGTGATTAGGGTGGATGGTTTATGGGGTAGAGCACACATAAGTTTTGTATGTGTAATGGGCCCGGCGAGGGAGATGTACGACTTAAAACTCTTTTGTACAAGATGTATTGTATATTATCTACGTAGTTTACCAAATGTAGCGATAATAGGGGGCGACTGGAATTGTGTAATACGACGAAAAGATGTGGAGCCTCGAGGAGCGGGTTTTGCTTTGGGGTTCCCGGGAGATTTATTGACGAGTGTGGGTTTAATGGATGTGTGTGGGGGGGTTTGGGATGGTGGGCATACTTTTATTAGACGAGATTATGGGGGCCGGGGATTGGATAGAATGTAACGTGTCTAAGTGCGGTTACAGTGGGAGAGTGAATGTGATAAATGTGGTTTTTTCGGATCAAGAGGAGTTGTAATGGATGTAGATATTGAGGGGTGTCCTAGAAAGGGGGCCATCTTTTTGGAAATTAAATGTAAAGTTTTTGAAGAGGGGGAAAGTCTTTTGTCTTTTGGGCTAGTGGAACCCCTTGTGGTTGAAGCCCCTGGAGATGGGGAAATTTTGGTTTAATTGGGGGGAAACGATAGCCAAAAAGCAAAATTAAGGAATATTATTTAGTCAAGGATGGATATTTCAGTTAAAATAGGTTTCCAACATTTTTAAGGGGGGCAGTTGCGCGACTGCTATGTACAAGCGAATGCAATTACCCTGTTATAGAAATTGAAAAAATTTAAGGAGAAAACCAAAAATTTACAAACGAAAGGTTTGAGGGGGAAGGGTTTAAAGGGGTGGAATCGAAGGGGTTTTGTGGGGAGTGGGGGGCCGTCGGCGTGTGTTTGAGGAATCAACAAGACGTCGCAAAGAAATGGAGTTAAGGGGGTTGAAGTTCAGGTGGGTTGCGGGGTATAGATGAAACGGGTTGACGACGACGGGGGGTATGAGTGGGTAATAGATCTTGGGTTAAATTTAAAAAGCAAGTGTGGGAATAAGGAAATTTCATTGCAGTCAATCGGTAGGTTTGTGCAGTTGAGCTGGAGGAGCATGATCGTTTGATGTTGGAAGGGCCGATAACGGAGTGTAGACTTGGGAGGGCTTTATCTGGGGCGCAATTGGGTAAGGCGTCCAGGAATTGATGGTTGCCCCAGCGACTTTTAATCTTCAAAATTTGAAACGTTTTTAAAGGGGTTTTTGGGTACGTTTTTTTATTCAATATAATGAAGCGTGATGGGGTATTTTGGGGAACAACAAAGGTTGCTGTGGTCGTCCTAGTTTCCTAAAGGTGAGCCAGATAACGGTTAAAGATATATCGTGCAATCTCGTATATATGTTGTGACTAAATAAAATTTTTTGAAGGATCTTGGCTAACAGAATAAAAAAAGACCTGGCAGAGTGGATTGACAATGGACATGTGGGGTGCCGGGCAGGTCTATGTATGTAGGTCACGGTATGATGAGGAAGTTTTATTGAAGAAAGAGTAAGATTAGGAGGGGGGGGGTATTGGCTATAAATTGGGAGGCCGGCATATGATAGTGTGGAACGGGAGACGTTATGGAAGATCCAAGAGAATGGCAGGGGTTTGGGCGGAAATTATAATCATGGCCAAATTAATGTATCAAGAGCAACCTTGCGTTGTGCAGGTGAATGGGAAGGTTGGAGACCGAATTCAGATGGGAAGGGGTTTTGCGTCAAGGTTGTCCCCCTTTTCAACAAATTTTTTTTTGCTTGTTTTCAAGATCCGCCTATTATAGAGGATAAGGGTTTTATGGAAAGCTATCAAAGGGGATGGTAAAGTACGGGATTGAGGGAGCGGGCATTGTTGGATATTCGACGATACGACGATTTTGGTGAGAGAAACACGATTTTGGGGATTTGATTCGGTATGAAACGTTAGTGAAAGTTTTTGAAAAGGCTAACGGCATACTATCAACATGGGGAATACAAAGTATATGAATCTTGGAAAAGGGTCACGTGAAGACGGAATGGTTGCTGAAAGGTGTGAAACGGGTGGACCAAATAAAGATATGTGGGATCGTTTTATGTAAATGATATCAAGTATACACAGCAAATAAATTTCGTCGTATCGATGATAGTGTATCCTGAAGCGCCTCAGTGGTTTAAGAGCTGCTAATTTAAGTTTGCAACAAAGGGTGATTACAACGAATGGTGCTATTATATAGTTAAACTATGGCATGTTAACTGGTAATATTTCCGATAGCTTTCGTTGTGAGTTTAAAAAGGGCTACAAAAAAGTGTTTTTAGATTCATTTGGGGGAACAGGGAGCGAATGAGGTTAAGTAGAGCGTTGTCACACTCCCCGTTTGGCCGGGAAGGGCTGGGGTCTTATAGATGTCGAAAAGAGGATAATAAGTATGTATTTAAAACATAGTTATAACGGGAGGGAGGGGATGAAATGGAGACGGTCTTCATAGGATACAATTCAGATATGCGACGGTGGTGGGGGGGTAGGGAGTTCATGAAGGTGAGGCAATGTACGGGTCTTTATAACGGAGGGAACCTTTACATATTAAATTGAGAAATCTTGAGATAGGGGCAGATGGTAAGCTTTGGTAGCCGGGCGGTAGAAGGATTATCCAGATGTATGATTGGCGTAATAATTTGGGGGCGTTTAAACAAATTGCGTTTAAAACCTAAAGTCAGAGATGTTATGTATAGATTTTTTACATGGAATATTGCCGTCAGGAATGGTTTAATTCTATAAGAGAATACGAGAGGATGGGGAAATGCAAGGATTGTGGAGGATTGGCGACTATTTATCATACGGTGTATTTTTTTTGCGATTGTAATTGAACTTATAAGGGTTTGGAGGGTAAGGCTTTAAAGGTTTAGTGGGGGGAGGTGGGTTTGCAGGTCTTGAGGGTTTTAAGTTTAGATATAGACGGTGTGAATAAAAGGGGTTGAGAAATGCGATTGGGTCTAGATTACGGATTATAATATATAGGATGTGGGCTATGAGGGAGGCGGACGTAGCTGCAAGAATTAATGCGTTGGCAGCAACTTTTTATAGACACAGTGTTGGAATAAAGGGGTGTATGGAGGGAAGATGGGAAGAGATTTTAGTGAGGTTATCGAAATTTCACATTAAGCGGATTTAAGGGATTTGCAAAGTGGGTAAGGGGACACAACGGGCTATTTTCCTAGACCATGGGTGTGGAGCATGGAGTGCTGTTTATAGGATGTAACAATTGAATTTTGATATCGAGTGGGCAATATGGTTTATTGCCCTCGAGGGTTTCAGGAACTAAATAGTTATCTTTAGAATGTGTTTTGCACTATCTAACGATGCATAACTCATTTACATGCATAAATCATTTCAGGACTTTATGAAGAAAATTTTCAATGACTCAAATATGTTTATAGGTGACTTTAATGATTTTTGATTCAATTTGGGGGGTTAATTGTTAAAAAAAAAAAAAAAAAAAAAAATTTTTCCTAAGTCATAATGCTACTGGTTCTTATTTTATGTTATTATTTTTATGCTGTGTTACGTCTGCCTTTTCAGTAATAATTATAATTACATGTAACTACTGCATAATTTTTTTCTAGTTCCGCCTGAGAATGTAAAAAATTTTCACATCGTAGTTTTGTTTTGTTATATGATTGTTTTTATTGTGACTTTTAAGTATTATCCAGTTTCCTACTTTGATATCCTAAATACCTATGTATGTCAAGATCTGCGTGATAATCGCCTAAATTTAATTTTGAGTAACGTGGGAGCTCTGTTAAGCACCTGAGATCCTTAGATTTTAGTCCGCATACGTGTGTGTTTCACAGGCAGAACCTCACCTATGTGGTCTTGTGTTATGTGTTTCATTGTGCGTGTTTAGTTTTTTTTATATCTCTTGTTTTATTTGTACAATCTTTTAATTTCCAGTGGTTGATGTTTCGGTATAAGTAACCTGTTAGAGAAATGTTCTTTAACAAAATAAACCAATATCACTGTATATAGTGTTGAGTGTGAGTGTGTATATTCAACTGTAATATATACGGTGTGATTGTGTGTGAGAGTGTATTAAACCATTTGTAATATACAGTGTGTTGGGTGTGTGTGTATTACCACTGTGCAGTATGGTATCAATATTAGGTTTCGGGTTAAGTGAAATTCTAGTGCAGTAAGCTTTTGTCGTGTATCTTTTTAATATATTTCTGCTATTTGTATCGCACTGTTTTAAATAAAATATAAAAAAAAAAATAAGTTTTTGACGTCACAGCGGTGTTCACCCAAGTGCCTGTTTCCGATGGAGAATGAAGTGGAAATACTTCCATTCCTAGGTATGTTGATACACCGGGTTGATAGAAAGATCAAATTTACAATATAAAGGATGGTCAGTAATGTGTGCTCATACATTCCATCATTGAGACAAGATTAGATAGGAGAGTTTTTCTCACTATGTTTCTGAGAGTTTACCAAGCGTGCAGCCCAGAGTTTCTCGATGAAAAAGTTTGGAAAATATTTGATACTGCCACGAAAATGCTGTACCTTAAGGAGTTTGTAGAATAAGCATTACTGACAGCTAGAAAAACTTATCATAGGGCTGAAACCAGGATAACACCTAAGATCAATAATATGCTGGTTCTCCCATACAATGAGAACTTAACTGTACTGCCAAATGCTCTAAAAAAAAACTTTATGTACAGTGTAGTATTTAAGAATTCACGGACTGTTAAAGACATTTTGATAGGGAATTCTCCTCAATACTGTGTTGGTGGTGCCTACAAGATCTTATGTGGGGCAGACCAGGAAACCTCTAGAGGTCAGGATGCGCAGGCTCTCGAGAACATCTGCAGTCCTAGCAACTTAGAGGACGAAATCAGCAAGATATTCAACAGAGCCACAAAACCGAGATATCCTAGGGATTTTGTCGAGAAGGCACTAATGCCAGCAAGAAAGACTTTCTACAAGACTGAACCTAAGGAAATGATGGCCAGGAAAATGCACTAGTTTTACAATACAGTGAGAACCTGGTTTGCCTGCGTGAGGCACTAAAAAAGATCAATATTAACCTTGTTATTAAAAACACAGGGACTGTGCAACAAAGGCTGATTAAAAACACACCCTCCAACAAAGTTGGTGGTGTTTACTAGGTCACATGTACTTAGTGTCCTCTCTCATATATTGGTCAAACAGGTAAATTTCTGGAAACCACAATAGCCCAACATAAATACTAAGGCCAGGGCAGAAGTCGAACGGTGTCTTTAACCACGTTAGTTCCTGTAATCACCCACCAGGGTGGGATGCTGCCCAGATTAATAGTACCAAACAGTTCTGTTATGGAAAGAAACATTGAATCTTCTCTGTTGAAACATGACAGGAATACAGTATATAACTCAAATTATGGGCTATACAAGCTCGATAGCTATTTAGTAGAGTCTGTTGTACACAATCTTCAACAACAATGCTATACAAAATCACAGGATTGCTCATTATGCCAGGTGGTCTCATGATGCTAGACCGGTGTCTATGCACCAAAACTTTATGCTACGTCAGTTGTGTACCATACATTGACAGGTACACAAGATTACGGGATAACATAGGTAGTGGAGTTAAAGAATATTAGAAGTAGAAATCTGGATCAGAGAAATTTTTTCGGAATGGTACAGACGATTCCCAAGTAAGGCATAATAGACACTATTTAGGAAGATACTTCTGAGTGCCCCTTGGAACATTCAAGTACCCCAGAGGAGGACATATAAACAGACAAAGAGCACATTCTATTCCTTTCTTTTATTATTTAAAAAGGTTACACAGAATAATAGCAATCGATATATTTAGTATCCAATGAGAAGAGTATTTTCTCAAGTCACATGACCTGTTCTAAGTGGCTACTTTCATAATACTTTGTGGGGTGGGTGATCCGGAGATATGTGACGGTCGGTTGGTAACATATATTGGGAGATTCTTGAGGGAAAACCAAGTAGCCTATGCCTTGTCCAGTCTATGTCTAGCTGGGGTCTGAAGAGGTCTGCAACCAACCCTTCACATGAGCAGGGCTCGTGACGTCACAGCTAACTAGTGAGCCTAGCTAACTAGTGAGCCTAGCTAGCTGTGAGCCTATCTAGCCACTAGCTAGCCTAGCTATCTAGAGAGCCTATCTATAACGTATATTACAGAAGTAAATCAAGTAATCAGTGACACACTACTGACAACTTGATATCTCAAAAACTCTCCTACCCCATATGGCAAGCAGGGGATTGGTGGTTGTGCAGGGTTGGCATGGACCATTAGCCCCACATTTTGAAAGAGGCTGCAGCTGGTGACAGACTCGCACTGCGCTACCATGAGAAAACTTCCCCTGCTTCATTTGCTGCCTTGCAACATTGCATAGCTCCTGATGGCACACTGAGAAGTGTGAAAGTACGTGAGCTAAAGATTTCCACCCCCTGTGACTTCTCTTGCAAGTTAAGCCCCCTTTGTCTGCAGTTTTTCGAAATACATATATAAAAAATAACACGGGCACAAGAAAAGGAGCCAAAACCCATGCTACTTGGCCCCCCTCATGGTGGGGCGAAAGAAAACATAATGTTTCTTTTCTATCCACGGGCCCACACAATGGGTTTTGTGTGGCCCCCGGGCCCACCCGTCATGTGCCCTTTTGTCATCTGGGGGGGGCCCAAAGAAGAAAGGGGTTTGGGCCCCTTTGGGCTAGTCGCAGTGTGTTACTGATAAATTTCCCACTCGTTTGGGGGGTAAAATTTATATAATATATTTATACAAATAACCCGCACAAAAGAAGAGAGGAGTTTACGCGTTTGGGGCCCAACCTTAGACCTTTCAAATTTCAAACTAACCAAAGTAGAGAGGAGGGTTTTAAAAAGGGGGAAAGAGGTAGGGGTTTCCCAGCAGTAAAATTTAAAAAAGGGGTTAAAGTAGAAAGTAGGGGAAAATAGTTAGAAATTTGTAGTTTTTAGTAGTAGTAGTAGAGTATAGTGGGGGAAAGTAGGGGTTTATAGTAGTGGGGGGTTATTATGGGTATATTATTTGGGGGTAGAGTGGTATTAGTATAATAGTATTTGGTAGTTAGTGGTAGTAGTAGTGGGTAGTATAGGGGTAGTAGTAGAAGTGGCGGAGTTTGGAAAAGGGGAAGTAGTAATGGGGGAAGTAAGGAGGGCAGCCTTAAAATACAAAAAAAAGGGAAAAGTACTGCCAGGGGGCTGGGGTCCCCCACGGGGGGGCCTGGGTGCCCACAAGGGGGCTAGGTGCCCACAGGGGAGCTAGGTCCCCCAAAAGGGGGAGTTGGGGTGCCCACGAGGGAGAACGAAAACACGGGGTTTGGGGGAAAGGAATATAAAATAAATAAGAAGGAACAGAAACCAAGGCAGAGGAAACAAAAAAACCCAGAAGGAAAAAGGGAAAGAGGGAAGGGGAAAAGAGGGGGAAGAAGAAAAAAAAGGAAACCCTTTTTAAGTCAGAAATGTGTATCGTTCAAGTCAGGGTATTGCCCCTTAAATATATATATATATATATAAATATATATATATATAAATATATATATAATATATTAAAAATATATTTATTATATATATTATATATAAAATTGAGTTTAAAATTTGTTGATATAAATTTTGCATTTAGGGTTACATTTTGTTTACGTTTTTTATCACCAAATTAAGGGCGAAAAAATTCTAAACCAGCTCCTCAGGCTGGGGCTTTGCCCAAAACACAGCACCCCCATTCCCCCCTTTAAACAGCCACACTGACCCGCTGGAAAGAAAAACTGCTCCCCGGGGACCCCTATTTACCCTGGGGTTTTTTTCCCAGCCCCTTTAAAGGGAAAGCTTAGTTTACACTCTTTTCCCAGACCCAAAGGGTTTTTTTGAGCCTAGGGGGAAACCAAACGTATAATGTTTGGGCAAGTTCTCCATATTTTCTAGATTTTTGGGGCCCCCCCTAAGGGCGGGCACTGCCCCCCCTTTCCTTCCCTGGTGTATTGGAATAGGAAATCACCAAAGGTAGAGGCACATTTTAAGTCCCACCCACCTTCCTTTTCGGGGGCCCAGGTTTAAAGGTGATACCATCTGGAAAACTTCTGGCTGCCATCAGATTTTTGCATAGCTGGGGTGGTCCCTTACTGCGGGGACCCGGGCTGTTTTTGGGCTCCTCTTGATAATGTTTTAACCTCCTCATTTTCTTGCATTTTCCCTGGGATTTACAGTACCAAGACCGGGTCCCCCGAATAGGTCTGCTGTTAAACGCCACAAATCCCCGTCTTCGGCGAGAATAGGGGGGGGCCGGTCGAAGGGCAACACCGATGCGGAGGGTCTGGGGTTTCAAGGCGGGGTTCCCAAAGACTGGAGTTGGGAACAGCCAACAAAAAATTCCCCGGCTTGAGGTGCTCTCACGGGCCAGGAGTTTCCCTTTTCTTCCTTAACTGACACACACTGAATAGGGGTTGGGGGCCATTTTTTCCCACTATTGGCCTTTCCCAGTGCGATTGTTTGTAGTTTGTTGGGGGGAGCGGGTCGGGTTTCAGTCCCAATAATTACCCCAGATCAGGGCCCGTCATGAATTTTTTGGTCCTGGACTCCAATTTTTTCCCTAAGGTGTGGGGGAAAAACGCTGCAACAAGCTTCTGGAGAAATCACAGGACAGAAAAGCGGGTAACGCAATCGTGATGACTTGCGGACCCAATCCTCCTGGGCAAATTGGAAGTGAAGTTTGGGTTTCCCACTGCCCGTTTTTTAGAGAAAGGGTTTTAAGGGAAATTTCCCCTTAAAAATCTGCCTCAGGAAACGGGTCATTTTCCCGTGCAGTATGGGGTTTTATCAATAAAGGGTTGCAAAATCTTGGGGGAAAATATGTCAACCGGGGCAAAACCCCAAGCATTTTTGTGAAAAGGTACAAGGCATCGTGGGTGTCCAACGCCTATTCCTTTTTCCCAAATTCCCCTTTAAAACTCTTCCAATTTTTTCCCCCTGAAAAAAAATTAAATAAAAAATTTTATATATATATATATATTTATAATAAATATATATTTTATATATATTTAAAATAAAATTTTATTATTAGCAATAAGATCACAGTAAACAGGTGATTTCAAAATATGCAAAACAACCACTCTGAAAGAATAGAGAAATTCCAAGCGCTTTCGTGACTACTCATTTATATATATATATATATATATATATATATATATATATATATATATATATATATATATATATATATATATATATATATATATTAATAAATTAAAAAAAATACATATAGGGAGGTACCACCTCTATGGCTGGAATGGGGATCCTCATCCTCAGAGAAGACAATAAACGTACCTCAGGGAAAACTCAAGGTTCTCCCCGAAGCTGTTTGAATATTTTCTTCTCCTACCACCCCCTATATTTGATATTCTATGTGAACATTAATTAATTAAACAGAACACATTTACAGAAAAACATAAACATGAATACAATAGCACAATGTATCAAAGATCATGAATTTCCTCCGGCTCCTCCGAGGCTGGACGCGAGGAAAAGTATTGAGAAGCTTTTCCCCCTCTGGATGGTATGTTTTTGAGGGGGTTTGGGAACTAAAAAGTGGTTTCCCCTTTTGGGTCCCTGGTGGTGTCAATGGGGTTGGGGAAAACCCCTTTCTTTGGGAAAAACTTTGTGGCTTTTTTTCCCCATGACCCCCGGTTTTCTGTTTTCCCATGGGAAAAATTTTGATACTGTTGGCTTAGCCCCTTGTACTTGTGATCTTGTATTTCCCCTGTGGTAGCAGTCCTCCCTGTCGCCCCCACTGTGAGGGTTTTAGGTGTCACCCGGGTGTGGACCAAGGTTTTTTCCCATGCAAAGAGTTCCCCATTTTCCCAAGGATAGATGGCGTTTCCGTGGGGGGCGGGGTTTGCTGGGTTGTGGTATTTTTGGGGTTTCCTAGTGTCAGGGCTCCTCTCGGTGGGCATCCAGCTTTTTACCCAAGGGTTCTCTTTATGATGTGTTAAACCTCATTTTGTTTTGAGGGCCACCCCTTTTGGTTTTTGGGAAAAACATTTTTAAGTTCATGTGGGACCGTTTTGGTTTTGTTTTGCGCTTCGCCGTAAATAAAGTAATTCTGTGTGAATTGGGGCACCCAAGGTGCAGAGCCCTGCAATTTCGGAGGGTCTTAGGGTCGAGTCGCGTTCCCACTGCCGATATGGGAATTGTTTGGAGGAAGTCCCGGAGTGATGTGCACTCACAGCTGGAGAGGGCAATCTCCTTATCTGATGTTGCAGTCCTGAGCATGTTGGCAAGCATATATATATATATATATATTTATATATATATATATATATATATTATATATATATATATATATATATATATTATATATATCAATAACAATACTGCACTAGCCAAGGACTCGAACCCATGCTGCTTTGGGCTGCCTCATGGTGGGCGAAAACAGATGACGCCCTTATCCACTGAACCATACGAACTAGCACACCAAACAGGGAGTAGAATGAAATTAGCCTAGTCATATCCACACCATCGTGTGTTCTTGGGTAGGGAGAAACCACATCCAGTTCCGCTGGATGCCCTACTCTTAAGGATCGTATAGTTCAGTGGATAAAGGCGTCATGTGTTTTCGCCTACCATGAGGCAGACGTTGTGATAATTGTGTCTTCAACAGTTGTAGGTCCTCTAGCAGGGACTGTTCAGTACCTGCCAGAGTGCCACCATCCATATACCAGATGTTGAGCTTGCTGCATAGGCTGGAAGTTAGTCTCTTACTGCCAAACAATAAGATCACAGGAAACAGTTGACATCCAATATAAAAATGTATATAACATAGGAAAGCTGTGATTTCATGCACTGGTCAGGAAGGAAGTGCCTCCCTTCGTATTTCAGATATATTTGCCCCTCTCAGCAGCCCTGTGACTCTTTGTCTTCGTCTATATAAGGAGCATCTCTCTCTTTCTAGTTTACATCTTCTCTTTCTTTTTCTTAATGGAATGTGTGTTGAGCAGATCTCAAGAACCTCAGAGTTCATTTATTTCTAGGCAAATGTTTGTTCCCATTGTATGTTTTTGTTACTGAAACTGAATTTTGTGAAGAGACCCTCATGACTGATCACATTTTGCTGGTCAGGAACCATGTGCATACATGTCTATGCACACACACACACACACACACACACACACACACACACACATGTATATATATATATATATATATATATATATATTATATATATATATATATATATATATATATATAATATATGTGTGTGTGTGTGTGCACTAGTATATATACTGTGATTTGATATGGAACAATCGTACCGCTGCTAGCAGTAACTGTTTGGATGTTTGGTTTGATACGGCAGCCCAAGAACCCCGTGAGCTTATGCACCTGATCAGGGGATTCATTTCTTTATTTTCCAATCAGGTTGAGTGTATAGGCGCCTAGAAAAAAGCTGTCAGCTTTTGAATCCGGTTATGGGTTCATAAATCCGGACGAATCTGTACTGGGATTTTACCCCACAAGGGAAAATCTGAACACTGGAAGCACGCAAGGGAAATTCCTTGAGTAGTTCCCTGAATATTTAAGGGGAATTCCTCTAGTATTCAGCATCATCTGGTGTTTTGTATCAGTGAACGCGTCACTGATCCAGGTTTTGATTCCCATAAACAAATGCAGTCAACAGAATATGTGAGAATTTTTGAGTCACAACTCTTACATGTATATATACAAAACAAATAATGAGTTATCATTGTCATTTTTTATCATCAAATCTATGTTAAGTATAATGCTTTCATTCAGATATTTTATAATTATTATAATGAGGATACTTATTATCTAACACTAATATCAAAGTAATAAGGTATTTTAGGAACATATCCTCTTTTCTTTCTTGAAACAGGAAAATATGTTAGTTATTTAACTTTTCTTCTAGTGATTTGTTGATCAAACAAATTATTCAGCTGCAGTTAATTTGTTAGGTTAAGATCCTGTCCACTACTTCAGGTCCCTAAGCCTGTGATCCAACAAGTTACTAAATACTAACTATACTTAATCACAGGAAAAAAATTTAAAGTAATATTTCAGTGAATATTTCCTGGGGACTCACTGCTTCGCCTTCCGACTGATGAAACTTACAACTGAAAATCATCTGAATAATGTTCGGAAAACCCGTGGCCAGGCCGCTTGTGTCACGCTAGTTGTCGAACTGCTGCGGTCCAGCAACTGTCTGCTGTAGGGTGATACTTGCTTACCATTACAGTGGAATTGCAAAAAGCAACAACACTGAAGCAGATGATGAAGTTAGAAAGGTAATGACAATTTAAGTAGATTCAATTACATGAAATTAAAGCAGCAGATAAAGAACTTATGATAACAGTGGATAATAAAGATTAAAATGACAAATCCACGTCCCTCCATTATGGCAACTATCCTGTCCCCACCGCTTATCTTGGCTAAATTCAAGGTTGCCTCCTTCCCATCCTTCCCCACCACCTGCTTATTCTACATATAGCACTGAGGCAGCATCATCGGTGCCTGAGAAATCCGAGATCAGTGATCGCAGTAACACCGTCTTTTATCAACAGGGGAAGGGGTAAGTTGACCTCGTAAAACGCTTTTCTGAGATGAAATAACGTACTGCAATAAATATTGGGGATATTTTCTAAATGTTACGGGATATACCTTTATATTAGAGGATATACTGACAGATTGGCGGAAAGTATCATATTTGTGGTTTGTACTCATATTGGGGATTTTCTATAATTCGTTCATCCAGTATATTGGAAAATTACTTAAAATTTTGAAGAAATTTTCACAATATACGGGGAATATTTTCACAACAGGGGGGATATATTTGGTTATTTTCATAATAGGGACTTTTTTACAAATTTGGATATATTTACTAAGTGCAAAAAATTATTTACATATAAGTTAAATTTTTCACAAGACGGGAAAAACACATTCTTAATAAAAAATGGTATGTTTATGTGGAAATACTGTACATTTTTTTCAAAAAATACAGATTTATTAAATGTAATAGATGGCCTACTGAATTTAAAAATTTATGTAATCGAAAAACGGGAAGCGGGCCCTGCGTTAGGACAGACCGCCATTTTGGGTTTTTTAAATTGGATCAACGTTAGTTAATGGGAAGGAATTTTCTTTTGCTCTGAGGTTAAAATTGGGCTGACATGATTCCTGCATAACTTGAGATATCGGAGATGGCAAACAGCTCCAGGAACCCGATAAGCTTCTGTTTTCTGTAAATTCTGGCCAGTTTTTTTCATAAATTTTAGTTAGTGAGGTTTTTCTGAGTATATAAATTTAATTCCAGTCATATGGTGAGTGTAGTAAATATATTTTCCTTCTGTTATGTTATGTGATTTTATATAATCATTTTTTAATATCAGTCCACAAATTTATATATTTCCCAGTTTTTCCGGGGGTTTATGATATTTCTTTTAAATTAATGGGCCAGAGCAATTGTGGTTTATGACGTGGTGGGGATCGAAGGGGGACTTTTTTGCGACCTGGGTGTCTAAAATTCATACTTGTCTATGTAAATTGAAAATAATAATTACTTTGATTCATTTACTGTTTTACATAATTGTTACATTCAGGTAAATGCAATTTTCCATTTTTAATTTGCCCGTTGGTCCTTCTAAACCGGAGGAAATTTGTGAAGTCATTAATTAGTTAATTATTAATAATTATATGTGAAATAACAAAGGGGAGGTGGTTTTAATTTTCACAAATTTACTTAATGTGTAGTGGTTATAAAAATTACAATTTTTTAAATTTTGATAAGCTAACTAAGTTGGCAAAGTTTAAATTAATTTGTAAATACTAATTTGATAAGAAAATTTGGGCCCAGATTTATTCATTTTTGTGAAATTTGATAAGCCATGTGTAGCAAATTATTAATGTGTATTTAAAATTTTGCTATGCCAAATTCGGGCAAGGATTTATTAAATTTGTACAATATTAATTTTGTGACCAAGTTTGTTTTAAATGACTTTTAAAAAATTTATATTTAATGTATTGCTAAGCTAAGTAGCTGGGATTTTTTCAAAGGTAATTGACAGTTTGAAAGTTGTTTCAGTGTTTTTAATAAGTTAAATTTTAATACTTGCATCTGGCTGAAAGAGGAAATTAAAATAAAAGCAAACATATGGAATACAGGTAAAGCATCAAAGTAGAAAAGTTCATGTAACCAAGGCATATAATAAGTGCTTGGAAATTAATGAATAAGAAACTGGAATACGATGATTTAAAATTGTATTTAGATCTTTGGGGAATAGATATGATTCTACAAATTTATTAAAAAAAATATGAAGGAGATTTATTGTAACTGTGTAGGGGAACTAAAGTAGATTATGATTAATCAGTATTATGAATTGGGAAAAAGATTCTTTCTTGTAAAAGTAGGCTTGGAAAATTTAAAAATGTTTTAAACCGGAGGGGTCGTCTGCCCAACAAATAATGTGTCTTTGCAAAACTCCCAAAATTTTTGTTTACCTGGTTTAATCCTGAGAAAATTGGGGGAATTTTGGTAAATTTTTAAAGCAGCGTGCTGACAGAGGAAACCTAGCCTGTGTAACAAAATTTAATTTTCCCTAGAAGGACAGATAAGAGAAGATATCACTACTCATACATTTTCCCCAAGAGATGCTCTTCAAGGAAGCATTTTGACTTGTTGAAAGTCACTTATGTAAATAGAACAAAGTAGGTTGGATCTATGAATATCTTTATTAATTTAAAATCCCCCAGATCACACTTACAAAGGTTTTACAGCAGTTTGGGTTTTAAACTGGGGCATCTCAAACTTAAGTAAAAAAATATAATCGAAGGAATCAGACTGGTTATGAGTGCCAGGGTACGAAAAAAAATTAAGCTGTAAAAAAATTGAATGGATTCAAATGAATATCCAAGGGTAATTTTGGTCTGGGGAAAAAAGAATAGGCTAAAAGAATTAATTGGCTTGCAGCCCACCCAAACTAATCTTTTTAAAAGATCAACATTTTTAATAATTTGAGGTATAATAACTTGGGGTATCTGTCAATTTTCAAAAA
Source organism: Cherax quadricarinatus (assembly GCF_026875155.1). NCBI lineage: Eukaryota > Metazoa > Arthropoda > Malacostraca > Decapoda > Parastacidae > Cherax > Cherax quadricarinatus. Next base: position 4,146,012 of record NC_069445.1, on the reverse strand, counting down.
GGGGGAAAAATTTAACCCAATAGTAATAATCAAAATTCATTTCCTAAAAAGAGTTGCTTATGCATATAAAATAGGGGAATCAAAAATAATGATTCCACAAGGTAAGAAAATAAGTACCCTCCTAAGAGTAGCCCGTTTAAAGAAACCAGTCAGAGAAAAGGAATGTCTTTTCTGCAAAAGGGTTTCTCATTTTCTAAAAATTGCAAAGCTACAATTCATGGGCTGTAAAGTTGAAAGTTTTGGGGGAACTTGACGATGTACAGTTTTGGTAATCACAAAGTAAAAGGGTTTTTATGCCAAATTAAACTTCTGTATCAAAGTCACAAAGGAAGACCCATATAGTCATGGTAAAAGTCTATAAATAAGTTGAAATAATGATAATGTGACAATCCTGAACAACAGTGGCTAAAGTAAAAATTTTCTGCTAAAGTTAATAAAGAGGTTTTTTCTGAAGTAGCCTTCCTGTGTTACAGGTAAAAAATTGATGATAAAAGGGATAAAACAAAAAAGTAACTGCATTATGGGGCCACGGATCCCGGAATTTCATAAAACTAAATTCTTGATGTATGAAATACAGATGGGGGGGACCCACAACTTTAAAAATTATTGGGTTTTTTCTCGGATAAAAGGGGGTCAAATTTTATGCACTGTTTATGTAACTGTCGGTTCGGCAAAGAGAAAAAACGTGTTAATCAGTAATTGTAATAGACTTCCAGAGAAAAAAAATTACGTAGGACTTAGTACAGCTACAGAAAGACTTTCCATATTTAAATTTAGCACCCCTTCGGGTTAAATGATGTTTCGTAGGCCCCAAAAAATTTTTTTGATAGGTGGTGACTATTATGCCCCCTTTTGTAAAGGGTATGGTAAAGAAATGTGGTGTCACCCTTTTTAAGACTGCAGGAGGCCATGTAATGTATGGTAGGTTCCTCTAAAAATTCTGGGTAGGGAAACTACAAAAAAACCATAACTGTGTGTCTTTCTCTGAAATGTACCCCAGTATAAAATTTTTCCTAGAGGTGGTTTGAGCCAGTGCAAAACTGTGGGAATTAGACAGAATTGGAATAAATGTAATGAAGAAAGTCCCCGACGTTCTTTTTTCAGGAGCAATACCTGGAGATGTAAAATTTGAATCTGGACAATACTGGGTACGACTTCCGGGGAATGACCATCCAGAATTTCCAAATAATTCAAATGGCATTGGGCAGTTAAAGGCTCAGTCCGCCCAACTGGAAACACCAGAATTGTTAATGCCTATTTTGTTAATTGCTGAACAGCTAATTAATAAATTTTTAGAAGAGGTACCTCTTGAGCAAGCCAAAATTTATGGTCCCTATTTGCCCCTCCGGAGTGAAGAAGGGTTCTAAACCATCCTTTGAGGATTGTGTTAATTGTAAATGCCAGGAGTAAAAAAAACACCTAGTTTAAAAGATTGTTTTTTGACGGGCCGTCTTTTGGGGAAAAAATTTGGGGATATAAATTTAAGTGAAGGACTATGCCTTTACGGCTGACATAAGTAAAACTTTCCTAAGAGTAGGTTTACAAAAAGGCTGACCGGGATTGTACCCGTTTTTATGGCCCGAGAATCCTAGTGACCCCCTTAGCCCCCTTGAAAAACCCTTTCGCTTTTGGAGCGTATTATTTTGGGGCTACATCAGTCCTTCCCACTTCAAACGACGATAAATGGCACCTTAAAGTATGAAAAAATCCATTGATAAAATAAGATCAAACAATTTTATTTGGGCAATTTTTCCGGGTGTGAGTCAACTGAAGAGGAAATATTAAAACTTTCGAAGAGGCTAATAGAGTAATCAAGGTGCAAATATGCCTCTAGGGAAATGGAAAAGTAAATTTGTCCAAATTAAAGGACAAAATTTAAGTTTAAAAATTACCCCCGGAGATGAAGTACCAAAAAGTGTAAAGCATTGGGATAACTTGGGATATGAGAGATTTTGTTAATGTTAAAAAACCCAATTATTACAGTATGCCCAATAAATTAATAAAAGAGTCTTGCTTGCTGAATTTCCAAAGTTTTAATCCCCTGTTTAGTGTCCCCCCTTACTATAAGAGGGAAAATTTTTATTCAGGAAGCATGGAACTTAAATGGCTTGGGGGTGAAATTTTTTAACCCGGGAAATTCATTTAAAAGGTGGGATGAATTAATTGGTGATTATGAGAAAATTCCCAAGTTGGGTTCCCACGCCGGTGGCCAAAACCGATGGGGAAAAAAATTACCCACATTTTTTGTGATGCTTCAAAATTGGCATATGGGAAACAGTTATTACCTTTTAATGTAATAGTGTTATCTCTCTTGTTTGTTAAGGCCCAAAAAAGTTCCCCCTTAAAAACGTACCTTACCCCGTTGAATTAACAGCCATTTTTTGTGGGTCAAATTAGCTAATTATGTAAGAAATAAATTGCAGGAATAAAATTAGCCACTGTAATTTTGGGCTGATAATGAGGTATCCTTACAATGGTTGTAAAGGAAAAAAGTAAAATTGTGTATGTACAAAAAGTCGCTGAAATTTAATCAGACAAGGAGTTAAATAGTTTGGGTCAGATATGTTAACATTTAATCAATACCTGGTGGAAGGAAACCAGCTGATTTCTTGTCTCGAGGTTTACCTTTTGTTAAATTTGTAAATGCGTTCTGGTTTAAAAAAGGGGGGGGACCGAGCTGGTTGGGAAATAAAAACTATTGGCCTGTACAAAAGGCTTTTATTGCCCCGTTTGAAATTACTGTGACCACCCCCCCAAAAGTTTGTCCTCCCCTTAGCCATTGATATAAATAGGTTTTTTTTTTTCCCAAACTAATCAATTAATTAAATTGGGGGTTTAAATTTCAAAAAAATTTAATATTTCATTTAAAGTTTTCCATCCTCTTGAATATTGGATAAAGGGGGTACAGGAGGAAATCTTGGAAAAAAAGGGTTAAATTGATGATGGAAAGTAAAATTGTGAAAGGTTCCATAATAAAAAAAATTTGGGGGGGTTTTTAGAGAACAATGTAATTAGGTGCGAGGTAGGTTTCAAAATGCTAAATTGGGTGATTATGCAAACTTTCTATCTTTTTGCCAAAACTCTCATCTAAAAAATTTAATTTGTGCTAAATGCCTAAAAATGTAATACATGGTGGGGTACAATTTTACCTTAAATTGTATTGGGAAACTTTCGGTTTCCCTCAAGAAAAAGTGTAAAAAGGGTGATTAAATTTGTTTTATGTCGCCGTGTGGACCCAGTCCTTATGTCCGGGTCCTCCCCTTTTCCAAATGAGCTTTTGAGTGTTTAGCAACGAACTCTGCCCGGCCACAGTGTGGAAAATATGTACATTTTTTTCCAGAAATACAGTGTTATTAAATGTAAATAAATGGCCATACTGTATTTTTAAAATTTATGTAATCGAAAACGGGAAGCTGCGCCTTTTGTGGGACGAGACTCGCCATCTTTTTTTTGAATTGGATACAACGTTTAGTTTAAGGGGAAAGGGAATTTTCGTGCTCTAAGGTTAAAATTGGGGTGACACCTCTAAATAGGAGGCAAAAATTGTTGGACTGCTTTCCTGCATAATTGAAAAAAGGACTGGAAAAAGACGCTCCAGGAACCTGATAAGCTCTCTGATTTGTTTTAAAATTTTCTGGCCGTTTTTATAAATTTAGTTGTGAGGTTTTTCTGAGTATGAACAGCTTAATATCCAGTCAAATTGGTGATGATATTAAGATATATTTTCCCTTTGTTATGTATTTGTAAATTTTTAATATAATCTTTTTTTAATTCAGCCCCAAAAAATTTTTATAATTTCCAGTTTTCTGGTGTTGTATATTTCATTTAATTAATAGGTCCAGAGCAATTTGTGGTTATGACAGTGGTGGTACAAAGGGGGGACATTTTTGCGACCTGGTGTCCCCAAATTCCTACTTGTCTATAAAACTTTGATAAAAAAAATTATTTTTGTTACATTTCTTTATGACAAAATTAGTTAATTCGGTAAATGCAATTTTCATTTTAAAAATAGCAAATTTGTCTAAATATGGTAAATATATTCACAATATGGAGGATATTTTCACAGTATCATGGTAATTCACAAATCAGGGGAATATTCAAAAAAAATTAGTGAATGTTATCCAGTATGTTTAATTTATATAACTAGGAATGGCTATGAGTATCATTATTAAGGGCAGTATCAGCAACCTGGCAGTATGGCGGTGAGCAGTGTTCTAGGAGTATCTCAGGAACCAAGGTCAGGTTAGGAAAGGTTTTTGTCAGGAAACAAGAAAAGTTTTTCCTGAAGGGTTTTTAGATATGACCCGCCGTTGGAGCTTTTGGTCATCTGACCGGGCCTTCCGTGGGTTTACCCTCCACCCCTTTAAAAAAATTTTAGTTACTGTTAAAAAATTTTTATATATAAGAAACCCAAACATTGTGGTGGTAAAAATGTTTTCGTGGTTCAATCATAATTGGCAGTATCATAAGCTCTTTGAAAACCAAATGGTATATGCTAAAGCTTGACCATATTTAAAAATGCCTGCCATTTTTTGGCCCCGTCCCAGCAGACTTTAAACCCGACAGACTGTGGAAAGCACTTATTTTGTAAAACACCATGTGAAATTTAAAATTAAAATTTATTTTTGTTACGATATGTGAATATGGTTCTTTCTCGTTTTGCCTTTTTTTAGTTTGTCGTGAAACAACAATAAAGGACCCTATAGCACAATGGCCCATTTAACAATTAACGTTTTATCACTGGAAGCAAAAAATTTGAACTCGCACATGGCTGTACAAATTTTAAAATCATGTATCATGAACTAGTCAACAAATTTTAACCTCTGCATCACTGGAATAGTAACAATTTGAACGTCATGTATCATGAAAATAGCAACAATTTGAAAGTCAGCATCACTGGACTATCAACAATTTTTTAAAATCATGTTTACTGAATAGTCAACAATTTTAACATCATGATCACGGACTAGTCAACCTTTTTGAACGGTCCATGCTTTATCGGACTAGTCAACAATTTTAACTCATGTTTACTGGTAGTCAACAATTTGAACGTATGCATCACTGAACTAGTCAAAAAAAATTTTTTAAATCAGATACTGGATAGTCAAAAAATTTGAACGTCATGATCACTGATAGTAACAATTTGAAAATCATGTATCACTGGGTAGTAACAATTTGAACGTCTGATCACTGCTAGTAAAAAATTTGAATCATGTACACTGGACTAGTAACAAATTTGAACTCATGATCACTGAAAAAGTCAACAATTTGAAGTCATGTATCACTGGCTTCAAAAAATTTAACTAAATTTTCATGGACTATTTAACAATTTGAACTCATGTATCCTGAATAGTCAACAATTTTAACGTCAGTATCACGGATAGCAAACAAATTTTAACGTCATGTATCACTGGAAATAGTCAAAATTTGAACTTGTATACTGACTAGTCAACAATTTGAACGTCTGTATCACTGGACTAGTCAACAATTTTGAACATCATGTATCACTGGACTAGTCAACAATTTGAACGTCATGTATCACTGGACTAGTCAACAATCTGAACATCATGTATCACTGGACTAGTCAACAATTTGAACATCATGTATCACTGGACTAGTCAACAATTTGAACATCATGTATCACTGGACTAGTCAACAATTTGAACATCATGTATCACTGGACTAGTCAACAATTTGAACATCATGTATCACTGGACTAGTCAACAATTTGAACATCATGTATCACTGGACTAGTCAACAATTTGAACATCATGTTACTACTACTATCAGACTGTCATACATTAACTGTGTTAACTTTCGTTATCTTCTTCCCCAGACATTAGTAGCGGTGTTCCTGTGCCTGATGCTGGGGATGGCCCTGGCACTGCCAGCCCCTGTGGCCCTGCCAGCCCCAGTGGCCCTCCCTGACGTTTTAGCGGATCCTCATCGCCATCACTATCGCAACAGAGGCTTCGGAGGCTTTGGCGGTTTATGGAGCTATGGTGGCTATGGAGGCTATGGTGGTTATGGAGGCTTAGGCGGCTTAGGAGGTTATGGTGGTTTTGGAGGCTTAGGCAGCTTAGGTGGCATCGGAGGTTTAGGGAGGCTTCGGAGGTTTCGGTGGCGGCCTAGGTGGCGGCTTTGGCGGAGGATTCGGTGGAGGGTATGGCGGCTATTGGTAACATTGACTAATATCACAAGAGAAAAATCTGGTGGCCATGAGTACCGTCCAGTATGTACCAACCTGATGTCTGAAATTAATAATCAATAACAACCTTCCAAGACTTTATACATCACTATTTCGGCTAGTACAATAAAAATGCTCTGCACTTAAAGTTGCTGTTGTTTTTTTAAGGTCTCTGTGCACTCTTTATGGTCTAAAATACTGGTCATTGCAATTTTTGAAATGCATAAAAATGGTTAAATATTGTATAATTATATCTAAGGTATATAATTCAGACAAGATAATGAATAAGAAATGTACAATATCTAGGTATACAAATAACCCGCACATAAAAGAGAGAAGCTTACGACTACGTTTCGGTCCGACTTGGACCATGGACAAAGTCGTCGTAAGCTTCTCTCTTTTATGTGCGGGTTATTTGTGTATCGTTCCAGTCACGGTATTGTGACTTTTTTGTTATTTAATATCTAGGTATCTTTACACCATCAGTGTATCATTATCAATGTAATAAAGGCATGAGAAAGGAGTTTATGAAACTGAAACAGTGAAGTGAAAGAAGCGATGTGACGAAACACAAGTTGAATACTCTGTTGTATGTCTAAAGTGGGACAGTATTGTGTTTTCCGGGTTTAAATTTGTGTGTGTTTGGTTATTTGTGATAATATTAGATAAGTACAAGAATCAAATGAGTAATAATTGATAAATTTACCTGAAATGTTGGAGTAGACATAATAATAATATCGGTGAACAATGACTTCAGCTCTTCCTATAATGTGGGTTATTATGTAAATTCTCAAGAAATAAGTTGATCGAGCAGTGTAACTTGTTTTTTATGGGTATGGGAAGAATTTTTTTTGTGTGGGGGGGGGGGGGATACCTCAACAGAAGAACCAACCTAACTAAATTTAACGTAACTTAACCAAGAATTTGAGTAAAATACTTTTTACGCTTGGATTTTTTAAGTTTGGGGTGGACTTTTTTTGCCGCAAAAAAGTTTTTTCTCAGAAGTTCTGATCATAACTGTGTCCACTGCACACCCCAGTTGGTATTGTCATATTTACATGATGGAAAAGAAGCAGCTGAAATATTGAAAAAAACAATGCAAAGAATTTTTTCTGTTAAATTATCCACCAAAACAATGGTGCAGTGGCAAAATCATCACATTCCTATACACTGAACGCTGTTAATTATTACATAACTGTGCGCAGCTAACGTAATTTTTCACTGTAATATTGTTAATAACCAAATATGGTCAATATTGTGTTAGGTTTCTGGCATTTGATCATAGACATCCTTCTATTATGTAAATACTGTAATATTGATTGGAAAATGACAGAAAAGCTGATGTTCGTTAGCCGAGGTTATTATTGCATTCATGGGGAAAGGACTAATCCCATTGATAAATTAGACACATGTGCAACTCTTGGGCATCTTTATTGAGGAAACGTTTCGCCACGCAGTGGCTTCATCAGTCCATACAAAGGAAAATAGTGAAGAGTAGGAGGAGAATGAGGCAATCAGTCCCTCAACCTTGAGCCGATGTGGTCAGTACATCAATCTTGAATAGAATACTTGGGAATTCTTCACTTGCCTAACCCTTGGGCACGACCTACTTCCACATTGTACAAATGTGACACCATCTACGACTGCTGCATCTCTCCTACCTACGGTATACAAGCCACTTCTCCGCTCATATGCTGTATTCTATTCAAGATTGATGGACTGACCACATCGACTCAAGGTTGAGGGACTGATTACCTCATTCTCGTCCTGCTCTTCACGATTTTCCTTTGTATGGACTGATGAAGCCACTGTGTGGCAAAACGTTTCTTCAATAAAGATACCCAAGAGTTGCACATGTGTCTAATTTATAACATATCGGTTCTCTGAACCATTCATCTACATACTAATCCCTTTGGAATTACACAACGCCTGAGGGAATGGAAGGCATTCATGCTTGACTGAAGATTCCTTCACTAACATTGAGGAACCTCTCTTGAGAGATTATCCCAGATCAGTAATTAAATTCCTAAATATAAATAACAGAACAGCTCATCTGAAAATATTTTTGGAAAGGAAGGAACCCCCTTTAAGGGGAAATGGAAAAATTTTTTTAAAATAAATATTAAGGAATTGGAAAACCCTTCCCTTCCTTAGTTAAGGAACTGGAACAACCCTTCCCTTCCTTAGTTAAGGAACTGGAACAACCCTTCCCTTCCTTAGTTAAGGAACTGGAACAACCCTTCCCTTCCTTAGTTAAGGAACTGGAACAACCCTTCCCTTCCTTAGTTAAGGAACTGGAACAACCCTTCCCTTCCTTAAATCGTATTTGATTACCTCTATGTTCCTGGCGCTGTATGACCCATTTGGAATCAGCGATCCTAGTAATAATAACAATAATAATAATAATAATAATAATAATAAAATAGTAATTATTATTATTATTATTATTAGTAGTAGTATTAGTAGATCAAGTGTTTACATTGAAGCATATATGTGAACAGTATTTAGATAAAGGAAGGGAAGTTTTTATTGCAATTATGGATTTAGAAAAGGCATATGATAGAGTGGATAGAGGAGCTATGTGGCAGATGTTGCAAGTTTATGGAATAGGTGGTAAGTTACTAAATGCTGTTAAGAGTTTTTATGAGGATAGTGAGGCTCAGGTTAGGGTGTGTAGAAGAGAGGGAGAATACTTCCCGGTAAAAGTAGGTCTTAGACAGGGATGTGTAATGTCACAATGGGGTTGTAAAAGAAGTAAATGCTAGGGTGTTCGGGAGAGGGGTGGGATTAAATTATGGGGAATCAAATACAAAATGGGAAGTGACACAGTTACTTTTTGCTGATGATACTGTGCTTATGGGAGATTCTAAAGAAAAATTGCAAAGGTTATTGGAGGAATTTAGGAGTGTGTGTAAAGGTAGAAAGTTGAAAGTGAACATAAAAAAGAGTAAGGTAATGAGAGTATTAAATGATTTAGATAAAGAAAAATTGAATATCAAATTGGGGAGGAGTATGGAAGAAGTGAATGTTTTCAGATATTTGGGAGTTGACGTGTCGGCGGATGGATTTATGAAGGATGAGGTTAATCATAGAATTGATGAAGGAAAAAAGGTGAGTGGTGCATTGAGGTATATGTGGAGGCAAAAAAATGTTTATCTATGGAGGCAAAGAAGGAATGTATGAAAGTATAGTAGTACCAACACTCTTATATGGGTGTGAAGCTTGGGTTGTAAATGCTGCAGCAAGGAGGCGGTTGGAGGCAGTGGAGATGTACTGTCTAAGGGCAATATGTGGTGTAAATATTATGCAGAAAATTCGGAGTGTGGAAATTAGGAGAAGGTGTGGAGTAAATAAAAGTATTAGTCAGAGGGCTGAAGAGGGGTTGTTGAGTTGGTTTGGTCATTTAGAGAGAAAGGATCAAAGTAGAAAATTGGAGGGAAAGGGGGAAGGAAAAGGAGGTGTTGGGGGGGCGAGGGGGTTGGATTCTTCTTTCAGCAAGCGTGCGTGAGCGTGTTAGATAGGAGTGAATGGAGACAAATGGCATTTGGGACCTGACGATCTGTTGGAGTGCGAGCAGGGTAATATTTAATGAAAGGATTCAGGGAAATCGGTTATTTTATATAGCTGGACTTGAGTTCTGGAAATGGGAAGTACAATGCCTGCACTCTAAAGGAGGGGTTTGAGATATTGGCAGTTTTGAGAGATATATTGTGTATTTTTATACGTATATACTTCTAAACTGTTGTATTCTGGGCACCTCTGCAAAAACAGTGATTATGTGTGAGTGAGGTGAAAGTGTTGAATGGATGAAAGTATTTTCTTTTTGGGGATTTTCTTTCTTTTTGGGTCACCCTGCCTCGGTGGGAGACGGCCGACTTGTTTAAATAATAATATAATAATAATAATAATTAAATTATTATATTTCTGACTGTAGATCAAGGTCGAGGATGACATCGTGAACACAATCCGGAATTAATCGTCCACCAACACTCAGGGAAGAAGTCTCGAAACAAAAACAAACTGTAATTTCCTGATGTTTATGTATCTTGAAGACCTGTGGGAATTTGGGAACACTGGGGTGACAATGTCCCTCCTCCACTGCCCACCGTCTCAGTTTTCCAACTAGCTCCTGGACCCTAGATTAGAAACATATGGTCCCTGTATATTTATGATGGAAATTTACGCCAGTAAAACTATTAAGTGGGCTGCAAAACTATAAAAAAAATTACTTGCACTTGACTGTCTTTTGTTTTGTCTATTAAGTTACAGTTTTTAATCTCATTATATCAATAGCAGCATCTATGACATTACCTGGAGAGGGTTTCGGGGGTCAACGCCCCCGCGGCTCGGTCTGTGATCAGGTGATAATTCCCGACGCTTCCCACAGTAAGATTCCATAGAATATTGGCCAATATTAAGCAACCTTACCTGTTTTATGGGGTTCAGTACACACTGGGAGGCATACATTAATTATTGTAGTGCACGCGGTAGGGACCCAACATGGCGTCATTCAGCTACCGCGTCCTGTTTTCCGTACATACTATCCTTATTCTGCCGTTTGTTTATATATCTGGACCCTTCTTGATGTATTTCCTAGTCACTTATTTTGTACCCCAATTCTCTAGACATTTTCCTTCCTTTTCCATTGCTGTTTTCTCTTTCAAATTCGTTCTTCTTAAAGCCGTAAAGCGTCCTTAAAATTAGTATTTTACGAAAGTGCCAACTCAACAGGTTAGTAATTACTAAGAATATTGATCTGCTTAAACACGAAAGGAGAATGTTATTTACTGAAGCGAGAAAGGCCAAACATAATTTCTTCAACATGGTACCACCCGAGTGTCAGGATCATTTATTAAATTACACATACAGAGTGAGAATAATGAACCGGAGAACCGAATGTTTACATGCCAGGAAACTAAACAGTCTTATGGTACAAAGTGGCTGGTCTCAGGATGCTATCCCGGAGTTCGTTATCAACCTGTCGGATGTGACCAACAGACAGCATTGGGATATGAGTTTACTTTCGCGCCTACTAGTAGGGACATTAATAATGTTAACATTACCAAGTCCTTTTGCAGTCTAGAAAAACATGGGGACCTATCCCCTGAAATGTTCAACATTTGCAAAGGCATAGTATGTGGGGCTTTGCTTAGACTTGTGGAGTCGAAGTGTCCTCAAAGGACTGTTAAATCATACCATGAATTAAAGAAAGATCCTAGACTTCACCTTATAAAAGCAAAGTAAATACGAACCTTACTATGGATAAGGCAGATTATAAGGGAAAAATGAGCATTTTACTAGAAGACGGGGATACTTACGTATCCCTTAATAAGAACCCAATGAACCAGGTTAATAGGAAGTTTAATAAATGAATGAATTAAAAAGTTTACGGCGAGGTCTCTGACACTCCCTTACATGTACCGTTTGATTAAAACCCACAAGCCCGATTATCCAGCGAGACCTATTATTAGCTCTGTAAGATCGGCATCATATGCCTTGCCAAAATGGTTGGTAGAAGTATTAACTCCTTTGCTTGGCAACATTTCTGAAGCCCACGTTAAAAAAATATACATTGATCTAATTCACAAATTGCAAAATATCAACATGTTAATGATTTTACACTAGTAAGTTTTGATGTCACTGCTTTGTTTACGAGAGTGCCTGTCCCCGACTTGCTATCATCTAAATATGAATCAGTTGAGTTGTCCCTGCCTTTTGATAAAAATGCCATTATTGAACTGAAGTTGTGTGTAGTTGACTGCAGTTTGAGTTTGAAGAGAAATAATATGCTCCAAGGAAGGGAATGAATGGCTTTGGGTAATCCGTTGTTTCCCCCACTGACCAATCTGTATATATAATTTTTAGAGGCTAGGCTGTTGAAAGATATCCTGCCCTGTAGAGCTTAATGGTTCAGATGTGTGGATGACATCTTGTGTCTTTGGCCAAATAATATGGCCCTGGATACATTTTTTACCAAGGATTAACGCTTTGGTCACGTCTATTAAATTCACTGTGGTGAAAGAGGTGGATTCTAAACTTCCATTCTTAGGTGTGTTGAAACACCGGGTTAATAAAATGTTTAAGTTTACAGTATAGTATAGGAAAAAAACCAATGTGTGCTCATACATTCACTATTTCTGAGAGCATATAGACTGTACAGCCCGGAGTTCCTAGATAAAGAAATTAAGAAAATATTTGACATTGCCATGAAACTGCCGCATCCTAAGGAGTTCGTGCAATCTTCATTGCTGTTGTCGACAACTTCCACCAAGTCCTTTTCGCAATCTGTATGGCTAAGTTCTACATCATTTAACTTATAAGTACTAGGGTTGGGAGTAAGACACATGTGCAACATCTGGGTATCTTTATTGTAGACGTTTCGCCATCCAGTGGCTTTATCAATACAAATTCTAGGACATAACTTGAAGACAGTAGAACTATGTACAGAAGATGAGGTAATCAGTCCCTCAACCTAGGAGTAGGTGCGAACAGCACCATAGTCGTGGAGATTCTGAAGCTGAAGAAAGAATCCTCCTCTCCTTACACCTTCCTCTTTGTATTGGACTGATGAACCCACTGTGTGGCGAAACGTTTCCTGAATAAAGATTCCCATATGCTGCATAAGTGTCTCAATCTTCAACTTGTCGGTTTTTCAAACCATTCATCACTTGACTGAAGAAGCCTACTGTGTAGGCGAAACGTTTCATAATAAAGATACCTAACTGTTGCATATGTGTCTTACCTAACAACCTGTCGGTATTTTATGCCATTTTAATGATCAACATCAGGAACAAGAAACTTTCCAGCCTTGACGTAACTTCCCTATTCACCAAAGTACCTACTACACAAGCCATCGATCTCTTGCGCAGGAAAACTGACGATTCACTTGATCTTCCTATTCCAGCCAGCGATTTCATCGACCTTGTTGAACTATGTGTTGGCTTTACGTGTTTCTCTTTCGAAAATCACCTCTTTCAGCAGACTTTTGGACTACCCATGGGTTCGCCACTCAGTGCGGTCCTGGCGAACCTATACATGGAACATCTAGAAGCTGACCGTTTCTACACTATTATTCCTTCGTCTATCACCTGGCTCCGTTATTTTCACGACATTCTCCTCATAACTCCTAAACGCTTCAACGTTCAAGCTCTCCAAGACAAGCTCAACCAGGTCGAGCCCTCAATCCAGTTCACACTTGAAGATGAAGTCGACAACACTCTCCCTTTCCTTGGTGTAATTGTAGGCTTCTTCCTGCGCGCACTCAGAATCTGCAGCAATGAGTTTGTAAATTAGACACATGTGCAACTCTTGGGTATCTTTATTGAGGAAACGTTTCGCCACACAGTGGCTTCATCAGTCCATACAAAGGAGAATCTTGAAGAATAGGAGGAGAATGAGGTAATCAGTCCCTCAACCTTGAGTCGATGTGGTCAGTCCATCAATCTTGAATAGATTGGACTGATGAATAGTATGGACTGATGAAGCCACTGTGTGGCGAAACGTTTCCTCAATAAAGATACCCAAGAGTTGCACATGTGTCTAATTTATCAACATGTCGGTTCTCTGAACCATTCATCTACAAAAGCAATGAGTTTCTTGAGGAAGAATGGACTATAATTGAAAAAGTATTTTCTAAACTCCACTATCCTCGTCACTTCATCAGAGACTGCAGACGGCGGGCATTAAACATCTTCAACACACCCAGAGAAGACACTGCCGAGAAGAGATACACAGTCCTCCCCACCAACTCCATTGCCAAACACGTTTCTAACATCTTTTCCAATACCTCATTCCAAGTATCTACCTCCACAACCACGACCATCAAGGACATTACCAGTAATAGACAGGACAAGCTTCCATCATCTGCAGGGGTATACATAATCCCTTGTAATGACAGCAGAAAATTATACGTGGGCGAAACATCAAGAGACCTCCAAACACGTATTTCAGAACACCAATACGCAAGCAGGTCTGACGAACATGGGAAAGCC
>NC_069445.1:4075280-4127780 GCF_026875155.1 Cherax quadricarinatus | reverse complement strand
CCTTCCGACTGATGAAACTTACAACTGAAATCATCTGAATTAATGTTCGGAAAACCGTGGCCAGGCCGCTTGTGTTCACGCTAGTTGTCGAACTGCTGCGGTCCAGCAAACTGTCTGCTGTAGGGTGATACTTGCTTACCATTACAGTGGAATTGCAAAAAGCAACAACACTGAAGCAGATGATGAAGTTAGAAAGGTAATGACAATTTAAGTAGATTCAATTACATGAAATTAAAGCAGCAGATAAAGAACTTATGATAACAGTGGATAATAAAGATTAAAATGACAAATCCACGTCCCTCCATTATGGCAACTATCCTGTCCCCACCGCTTATCTTGGCTAAATTCAAGGTTGCCTCCTTCCCATCCTTCCCCACCACCTGCTTATTCTACATATAGCACTGAGGCAGCATCATCGGTGCCTGAGAAATCCGAGATCAGTGATCGCAGTAACACCGTCTCTTATCAACATGGGAGTGGTAAGTTGCACCTCGTAAAACTGTCTTTTCTGAGATGCAATAACTGTACTGCAATCAATATTGGAGGATATATTCTAAATGTTACTGGATATACTCGTTATATTAGAGGATATACTGACTAGATTGGCGGATAAGTACTCAATATTTGTGGATTTGTACTCAATATTGCAGGATATTTCATATAATTTGCGATTACATCCAGTATATTGGTAGATACTTAAAATATTGGAAGAAATATTCACAATATACGAGAATATTTTCACAACATGGAGGGTATATATATTGGTTATTTTCATAATAGTGGACTTATTTACAATATTAGTGGATATATTTACTACAGTGCAGAAATTATTTACAGTATAAGTGTAAATTTTCACAAGACTGGAAAACACATTCTTAATATAAAATGGTATGTTTATTGTGGAAAATACTGTACATATTTTTCAGAAATACAGTAGTTATTAAATGTATATAGATGGCCATACTGTATTTAAAATTTATGTAATCGAAAACGGGAAGCTGCGCCTGCGTAGGACGAGACTCGCCATCTTGGTTTTAAATTGGATACAACGTTAGTGTAATGGGAAGGAATTTTCGTGCTCTAGAGGTTAAAATTGGGCTGACATGCATTCCTGCATAACTTGAGATATCAGACGACTGGACAAGACAGCTCCAGGAACCTCAGATAAGCTCTCTAGATTTCTGTATAATTCTGGCCAGTGTTTTCATAAATTTAGTTAGTGAGGTTTTTCTGAGTATGATACAACTTAATATCCAGTCATATTGGTGAGTGATAGTAAGATATATTTTCCTTCTGTTATGTATATGTGAATTTATATATAATCATTTTTTAATATACAGTCCACAAATTTATATATTTACCAGTATTCCTGGTGTATGTATATTTCATTTAATTAATAGGTCCAGAGCAACTTGTGGTTATGACAGTGGTAGGTATCGAAGGGGGACATTTTTTGCGACCTAGGTGTCTCAAATTCATACTTGTCTATGTAACATTGATAAATAATAATTATCTTTGATATCATTTACTGTTATGTACATAATTAGTTACATTCAGGTAAATGCAATTTTCCATATTTAATTTGCCCGTTGGTCCTTCATGAACCGGAGGTAATTAGTGAAGTCATTAATTAGTTAATTACTTAATAATTATATGTGAAATAACAGAAGGAGGTGGATGTTAAGTTCACAAATTTACTTAATGTGTAGTAGATTATAATAATTACAATATTAATTTTGATAAGCTAAGCTCAAGTCTGGCTAAGTTTAAATTAATTTGTATAATACTAATTTGATAAGACAATTCTGGCCAAGATTTATATCAGTGTATGTGTAATTGATAAGCCATGTGTAGCTAATTATTAATGTGTATATTAATTTTGCTATGCCAAATTCTGGCAAGGATTTATTAATTTGTACAATATTAATTTTGATGAGCCAAGTTTGTATTAATGTACATTTAAAATTTATATTATACATGTAATTGCTAAGCTCAAGTAGCTAGGATTTATTCAAAGGTAAGTTGTATCAGTGTTGTAAGTTGTATTCAGTGTTATTAATAAAGTTGAATTTAATACATTGCATCATGGCTGAAAATGAGGAAATTAATATAGAAGACAAACATATGGAATACAGAGTAAAGCATCACTGCAAGCTAGAAAAGTTCATGTAACCAAGGCATATAATAAGTGCTTGGAATTAATGAATCAGGAAACTGTGAATACTGATGATTTAAAATTGTATTTAGATGCTTTAGGTAATAGATATGATTCATACAAATTATATTACAACAAATATGAAGGAGATTTATTAGTAAACTGTGTAGATGAGACTGAAGTAGATCTCATGATTAATCAGTATTATGAATTAGAGGAAAAGATTCTTTCTTGTAAAAGTCAGGCCTTGAGTAAATTAAAATGTGTAAACCAGGCAGCTGGTCAGTCTGCTCCAACAAATAATGTGTCTTTGCCAAAACTCCCAGAATTATGTTTACCTGTGTTTAATCCCAGAGAAAAATTTGGGAGGGAAATTTTTGGGCAATTTTAAGCAGGTGATGCAGGAGTGACCTGCCTGTGTAAATAAATTTTTTACTGAAGGGCGAAAGGAAAGTACTACATCTCTACAAACCTTTCCCCAAAGTAGATGATCTTAAGGGGAAACAGTTGATTGTTTAAAGTCATTATGGTAAAATGAACAAGAGGTTGGATTATGATTTATTTTTTAATTTAAAATCTCCAGTTCACCTTACAAAAAGGTTTAAGCAGTTTTGAGTTAAACTGGAGAGCACTCTCAAACTTTAAGTAATAAAAATTTAAACTGAAGGAACGACTGGTTATTGAGTGCAGGTTTCAGAAAAATTAAATGTAAAAAAATTTAAAGGATTCAAATGAATTCCAAAGGGGAATTTTGGGTTTGGGGGAAATAAGAAAGGTTACAAGGATTAAATTTTGCAGTTGCAGACCCGCCCAACAACTCATTTTAAAAAATGCAAAAATATAATAACTTGAGGGTTTAAAAATCTGAGGTATTGTCAAAGTTTACAAAGGGAGAAATTATCCCAATAGTAAAAATAAAATTCTTTCCTAAAAAGGTTTTCATATAGTATAAGTAGCAGGAACAGAAATATTTATTTCCACAAGGTAGAAGAATAAAGTACCCTCTAAAAGTAGCCCGTTTTTAAGAAACCCGTCAGAGAAAAGAGAGATGTCTTTCTGCAAGGTTGCTATTTATCTAAGAAATTGCAAAGCATACAATTTATGGGTGATAAAGTTGAAAAATTGGAGGAAAATTGACGATGTTCAGGTTTGGTAATACAGTAAAAGGGTTGTTTCCAAAATTAAACTTCTTTTCAATGTCACAAAAAGGGAAAACACCAATAGTCAGTGTAAAAGTTAATAAAAAGTTTTAATAATGATAAAGTTGACAATCCTGACAAACAGTGGGGTAATGTAAAAAAAAAAAAAGCTGTAAAGTTAATAATGAGGTTTTGCGAAGTAGCCTTCCTGTGTTACAGGGAAAAAAGATGATAAAAGGGTAAACAAAAATGTAACTGCATTATTGGACACGGATCCCGGGACTTTATAAAACGTAAATGTCTTTATGGTATGAAAGTACAGTGGGGGATCCCACAACTTTAAATTATTGGTTTTCTTCGGTAAAAGGGTCATTGTTGCCTGTTTATGTAACGTAGGTTCGGCAAGAGAAAAAGTGTTAAGCAGTAATTGTAGATAGACTTCCAGAGAAAATATTACAGTAGGATTAGTAAGTACGAAAGACTTTCACATAAAGTAAATTTTTTGCCCTTCTGGGGTTTAAAAGAGATTCTGTAGGCCCAATAAATATTTTGATAGGTGGGACTATTATGCCCCCCTTTGTAAAAGGGTTTTTGGAAAGAATGTGGTGTCCCTTTTGAAGACGCAGGA
Source organism: Cherax quadricarinatus (assembly GCF_026875155.1). Taxonomy (NCBI): domain Eukaryota; kingdom Metazoa; phylum Arthropoda; class Malacostraca; order Decapoda; family Parastacidae; genus Cherax; species Cherax quadricarinatus. Next base: position 4,123,858 of record NC_069445.1, on the reverse strand, counting down.
GGCCCTGTAATGTTGGTAGGTTCCTCGTAAATTCATGTTAAGGAACTACAAAAAATAAATGGGTCTTATCATGAAGTCGTACCCGTTAATTTTCCTAGGGTGGTGTTGAGCCCGTGCATAAAAAGTTTGGGAATTAGACAGATTGGGTAAAAGAAATGAAAAAAGTCCCGACGATTCTTTTACTCAGGAGCAATACTGAGAGGGTGTAAAAATTTTTAATCTGGCAATACTGGGTACGTTCCGTGGAGAATGAACCCTCCAGAATTGCCCCCTAAAGAATGGATTGGGCAGTTTAAAGGTCAGTCCGCGAATGGTAAGAACCCGAATTTTTAACTCCTATTGAATAATTTTGGAAAATAAAAATAAAAATTTTTAGAAGAAAGGGACTCTTGAGCAAGCCAAATTTATGGTCCCATTTTCCAAACACGGAGTGAAGAAGGTTCTAAGCCCCTTTTAGGATTGTGTTTAATTGTAGTGCCGGAGTAAAAAAAAAACGTACCTAGTTTTAAAAGATTGTTTTATGCAGGTCCCTCGTTGACGGAAAAAATTTGGGATATTAAATTTCGAGTGAAGGACTATCCTTTACGGTGACATAAGTAAAAATTTCAAAGAGTAGGTTTACCAAGAGGATGACGGGATTGTCCGCATTTTCTGGCCTGAGAATCCTAGTGACCCACTCCTTCGCCCTCTGAAAACTTTCGCTTTAGGAGCGTATTATTTGGTGCTACATCCAGTCGTTCTACTCAAGCGCCGATAATTGCGACATTAAACGTATGAAAAGTCATTGAGTAAGTAATGATAACAATTTTTATGCTGACCACGTTTCTGGTTGTGAGTAATGAAGAGGAACGATTAATGACTTACGATGAGCTAATAGAGTAATGACACGGTAGCCAACTATGCCTTGAGGGAATGGGATAGTCATTCGTCCAAATTAAAGGACAAAATCAAGTTAAGATTACCTGGAGATGAAGTACCTAAATGTAGTAATGCATTGGGATTACCTGGGCTACTGAGAGATATTTGTTATGTTAAAACCTAATTTATTACAGTATGCAATAAATTAACTAAGTAGAGTCTTGCTTGCTGAAGTTTACAACTGTTTATCCACTAGGTTAGTGTCACCCCTACTATAAGAGGGAAATTATTAATTCAGGGAAGATGGAAACCTTAAATGTGCTAGGGATGAAATTCTACCTGAGGAATTCTTTAACAGGTGGGATGAATTAATTGGAGATTATGAGAAAATCCAATGTTGGAGTTCCCACGCCCGGTGCCAATCCAGATGGGAAAATGTACTCCAAATTTTTGTGATGCTTCAAAATTGGCATATGGAGCAGTTACTTACCTTCCATGTAATTGTGTTATCTCTATTTTTATGTCTAAGCTAAAATGTCTAATTAGAATACGTACCTTACTCAGTTGAAAAATTAACAGCCATTTATGTAGGTGTCAAATTAGCTAATTATGTAATGAATAAGTTGCAGGAGATAAATATTAGGACATGTCGTTGGTCTCGATAATGAGAGGTATTCCTTACAATGGATTCGTAATGGAAACGCTAAAATGAGTATGTTCAAACAGTCGCTGGTAAATTAATCAGATGCAGAGAAGTATAATAGTTTGGGTCAGCATATGTTAATAAATTTAATCATATACTGGTGAGAGCATCCAGCTGATTTATTGTTCTGTGGTTTACCTCATGTTAAATTTGTAAATGCTGTATTCATGGTTTAAAGGGACGAGCTGGTTGGTAATAGCTAATTGGCCTGTACTAAAGGCGGTATATATGCTCCTGTGAAATTACTGTGACCAACGCTCCAATAGTTTGTCCTCCCTTAGCCTTTGATATTAATAGGTATTTTCTTTATCCCAACACTAATCAAATGTATTTAAGTTGGTGTGTAAAAAAAATTTCTAAACAAGTTGACTATTTCATTTAAGTTTTACATCCTCTTGACATATTCGGATAAAGATGGGTACAGGAGGAAATTAGGAGATGAGATTAAATGATGTATGGAAAAGTAATGTGAAAGGTCCATAATAGAGCAAACTTGGGCGGTATTAGCGAACACCTGTAATTAGGTGCAGAGGTAGGTGACAAATGCCTGGATTGGGTGTTATGTAAACATTCTATTTACTGCCCAAAACTCATCATTAACAAATTTAATTGGCTAACTGCCCATAAAAATGTAATACATGGTGGGTACAAGATACCTTAAGTTTATTAGGGAACACTTTCTGGATTCTCAGCAAGTGTAAAAAGGGTGATTTAAATCTTGTGTCATATGTCGCCGTGTGGGATGCCGATTTCCCTATATGTACCCAGGACCTCCACCAATTCCAAATGAGCAATTTGAGTCGTTTAGCAAAAGAACTTCTGCCCGGCCACAGTGTGGAAATTACTGTAATATTTTCCACAATACAGTAGTTATTAAATGTAAATAGATGGCCATACTGTATTTAAAATTTATGTAATCCGAAAAACGGAAGCGGCGCTGTGTTGGACGAGGACTCGCCCATCTTGGTTTGGAATTGGATACAACGTTAGTTAATGGAAGGAATTGTCGTGCTCTAGAGGTTAAAATTGGGCTGACACCTCTCAAATAGGAGGCGAAATTGTTGGACATGTGCATTCCTGGCATAATTGAGTTATTCAGACGACTGGACAAGACAGCTCCAGGAACACCTCAGAGAAGCTCTCTAGCTTTGTGTATATTCTGGCCAGGTGTTTTCATAAATTTAGTTAGTGAGGTTTTTCAGAGTATGATACAGCTAAAAGATCTCCTGCTCAAATTGGTGAGTGATATTAAGATATTTTTCATTCTGTTATGTATATTTGAATTTATATATAATCTTTTTAAAATACAGTCTCACAAATTTATTATTTTACAGTATTCCTGGTGTATTATATTTCATTTAATTAAATAGGTCAGAGACAACTTGTGGTTATGCAGTGGTAGGTATCGAAGGGAGACATTTTTTTTTTTTGCGACTAGGCTGTCTCAAATTCCTACTTGTCTATATAACATTGATAAATAATAATTATCTTTGTTATCATTTACTGTTATGTACATAATTAGTTACATTCAGGTAAATGCAATTTTCCATATTTAAAATAGCAAATTTGTCTATAATACTGGTAAATATATTCACAATATGGAGGATATATTCACAGTATCAGTGGATATATTCACAATATCAGTGGATATATTCAAAAAATTAGTGAATGTTATCACAGTATGTTTAATTTATATAACTAGGAATGGCATATGAGTATCATTATTAAGGGCAGTATCAGCAACCTGGCAGTATGGCGGTGAGCAGTGTTACTATGGCAGTATCTCAGGAACCAAGGTCAGGTTAGGTAAGGTTTGTCAGGAAACAAGACAAGTGTTTCCTGACACGGGTCTTAGATGATGACCCGCCGTTGGAGCTTTTGGTCATCTGACCGAGGCCTTCCGCTGGTTTACCCCTCCACCCCTTTAAAAATTATAGTTACTGTTATAACTATTTTTATATATAAGAACCAATCATTGTGGTGGTGAACAATGTTACTGTGGTACTATATCAATAACTTGGCAGTATCATAAGCTCTTCTGAGATACCAAGTGGCTATATGCTAATGCTTGACCATATTTATAAAATAGCCTAGCCATTTATGGCCCCGTCCCAGCAGTACTTAACCTGACAGACTGTGGAAAGCACTTATTAGTAAAACACCATGTGAAATTAACATGTAAAATTTATTTAAGTTACGATATGTGAATATGGTTCTTTCTCGTTTTGCATTTTATAGTTTGTCGTGAAGCAGACAATAATGTGACCATATAGCATCAATGGCCTATTTAACAACTTAACTGTTTTCATCACTGGACTAGTCAACAATTTGAACGTCATGCATCACTGGACTAGTCAACAATTTGAACATCATGTATCACTGAACTAGTCAACAATTTGAACATCATGCATCACTGGACTAGTCAACAATTTGAACGTCATGTATCACTGAACTAGTCAACAATTTGAACGTCATGCATCACTGGACTAGTCAACAATTTGAACATCATGTATCACTGAACTAGTCAACAATTTGAACATCATGCATCACTGGACTAGTCAACAATTTGAACATCATGTATCACTGAACTAGTCAACAATTTGAACGTCATGTATCACTGGACTAGTCAACAATTTGAACGTCATGCATCACTGGACTAGTCAACAATTTGAACGTCATGCATCACTAACTAGTCAACAATTTGAACATCATGTATCACTGGACTAGTCAACAATTTGAACGTCATGCATCACTGAACTAGTCAACAATTTGAACATCATGTATCACTGGACTAGTCAACAATTTGAACGTCATGCATCACTGAACTAGTCAACAATTTGAACATCATGTATCACTGGACTAGTCAACAATTTGAACGTCATGCATCACTGAACTAGTCAACAATTTGAACGTCATGTATCACTGGACTAGTCAACAATTTGAACGTCATGTATCACTGGACTAGTCAACAATTTGAACATCATGTATCACTAGACTAGTCAACAATTTGAACGTCATGTATCACTGGACTAGTCAACAATTGAACTCATGTATCACTGGACTAGTCAACAATTTGAACTCATGTATCACTGACTAGTCAACAATTTGAACGTCATGTATCACTGGACTAGTCAACAATTTGAAAAAATATGTATCACTAGACTAGTCAACAATTTGAACGTCATGCATCACTGGACTAGTCAACAATTTGAACGTCATGTATCACTGGACTAGTCAACAATTTGAACGTCATGTATCACTGGACTAGTCAACAATTTGAACGTCATGTATCACTGGACTAGTCAACAATTTGAACGTCATGTATCACTGGACTAGTCAGCAATTTGAACATCATGTATCACTGGACTAGTCAACAATTTGAACGTCATGTATCACTGGACTAGTCAACAATTTGAACATCATGTATCACTGGACTAGTCAACAATTTGAACGTCATGTATCACTGGACTAGTCAACAATCTGAACATCATGTATCACTGGACTAGTCAACAATTTGAACATCATGTATCACTGGACTAGTCAACAATTTTGAACATCATGTATCACTGGACTAGTCAACAATTTGAACATCATGTATCACTGGACTAGTCAACAATTTGAACATCATGTATCACTGGACTAGTCAACAATTTGAACATCATGTATCACTGGACTAGTCAATTTGAACATCATGTATCACTGGACTAGTCAACAATTTGAACATCATGTATCACTGGACTAGTCAACAATTTGAACATCATGTATCACTGGACTAGTCAACAATTTGAACATCATGTTACTACTACTATCAGACTGTCATACATTAACTGTGTTAACTTTCGTTATCTTCTTCCCCAGACATTAGTAGCGGTGTTCCTGTGCCTGATGCTGGGGATGGCCCTGGCACTGCCAGCCCCTGTGGCCCTGCCAGCCCCAGTGGCCCTCCCTGACGCTTTAGCGGATCCTCATCGCCATCACTATCGCAACAGAGGCTTCGGAGGCTTTGGCGGTTATGGAGGCTATGGTGGCTATGGAGGCTATGGTGGTTATGGAGGCTTAGGCGGCTTAGGAGGTTATGGTGGTTTTGGAGGCTTAGGCAGCTTAGGTGGCATCGGAGGTTTAGGAGGCTTCGGAGGTTTCGGTGGCGGCCTAGGTGGCGGCTTTGGCGGAGGATTCGGTGGAGGGTATGGCGGCTATTGGTAACATTGACTAATATCACAAGAGAAAAATCTGGTGGCCATGAGTACCGTCCAGTATGTTCCAACCTGATGTCTGAAATTAATAATCAATAACAACCTTCCAAGACTTTATACATCACTATTTCGGCTAGTACAATAAAAATGCTCTGCACTTAAAATTACTGTTGTTTTTTTAAGTTCTCTGTGCTCTCTTTATGGTCTAAAATACTGGTCATTGCAATTTTTGAAATGCATAAAAATGGTTAAATATTGTATAATTATATCAAAGGTATATTTAATTCAGACAAGATAATGAATAAGAAATGTACAATATCTAGGTATACAAATAACCCGCACATAAAAGAGAGAAGCTTACGACTACGTTTCGGTCCGACTTGAACCATGGACAACGTCGTCGTAAGCTTCTCTCTTTTATGTGCGGGTTATTTGTGTATCGTTCCAGTCACGGTATTGTGCCTTTTTTGTTATTTAATATCTAGGTATCTTTACACCATCAGTGTATCATTATCAATGTAATAAAGGCATGAGAAAGGAGTTTATGAAACTGAAACAGTGAAGTGAAAGAAGCGATGTGACGAAACACAAGTTGAATACTCTGTTGTATGTCTAAAGTGGGACAGTATCGTGTTTTCCGGGTTTAAATTTGTGTGTGTTTGGTTATTTGTGATAATATTAGATAAGTACAAGAATCAAATGAGTAATAATTGATAAATTTACCTGAAATGTTGGAGTAGACATAATAATAATATCGGTGAACAATGACTTCAGCTCTTCCTATAATGTGGGTTATTATGTAAATTCTCAAGAAATAAGTTGATCGAGCAGTGTAACTTGTTTTTTATGGGTATGGGAAGAATTTTTTTTGTGTGGGGGGGGGGGGATACCTCAACAGAAGAACCAACCTAACTAAATTTAACGTAACTTAACCAAGAATTTGAGTAAAATACTTTTTACGCTTGGATTTTTTAAGTTTGGGGTGGACTTTTTTTGCCGCAAAAAAGTTTTTTCTCAGAAGTTCTGATCATAACTGTGTCCACTGCACACCCCAGTTGGTATTGTCATATTTACATGATGGAAAAGAAGCAGCTGAAATATTGAAAAAAACAATGCAAAGAATTTTTTCTGTTAAATTATCCACCAAAACAATGGTGCAGTGGCAAAATCATCACATTCCTATACACTGAACGCTGTAATTATTACATAACTGTGCGCAGCTAACGTAATTTTTCACTGTAATATTGTTAATAACCAAATATGGTCAATATTGTGTTAGGTTTCTGGCATTTGATCATAGACATCCTTCTATTATGTAAATACTGTAATATTGATTGGAAAATGACAGAAAAGCTGATGTTCGTTAGCCGAGGTTATTATTGCATTCATGGGGAAAGGACTAATCCCATTGATAAATTAGACACATGTGCAACTCTTGGGCATCTTTATTGAGGAAACGTTTCGCCACGCAGTGGCTTCACATCCATACAAAGGAAAAAATATAAGAGTGGGGGGAGAATAGGAATCGTTAACCGAGGGGCCGTTTGGGGTCATAATCTCTTGAATAGAATATTGGGAATTCCACTTCCCTAACCTTGGGCCCTATCCCTTTTTAAAATGTGCCCCAAAGGACTCTGCTTTTCTTATAGGAAACGCCCCCCGCTTATCGTTTTCATTAAGTTGAGGATGCCCAATACCCTCAATTGGGGGCCGTTTATTCTCTTGAGATTTCCTTTTGAGGGGCTATGAACCTTGGCAAAACTTTTCCCAAATTTGTCCCCAAATTGCCCCAGGGTTCTATTTTTTACCTTGGGTTTCAACCATTTCTCATACTAATCCCTTTGGAATACCAACGCCTTGGGAAGGGAACATTCAGTTGCTAAGATTCCTTTAAATTGAGGAACCCTTTGGAAAATTTCCCAGATCAGAATTTAATTCTAATAAAAATAACGAAAAAGCTCATCTGAAAAAATAGGGAGAAGAACCGATGAAGATTTATAAATTAAAGGAATTGGAAAACCCCCCCCCTTATTAAAAAATAAATTCCCTTTTAGAAGGAACTAAAACAATTTTTTTGTAAGGAAGGGAACAACCCTTTCCCCTTTCCAGTTAAAGGAACGGAACCCCCCTTCCCTTCCTTAGTTAAGGAACGGAAACCCTTCCCTTCCTTATTTAAAGGGAATGGAAAAACCCTTTCCCCTTCCCTTAGTTAAGGAACTGAACAACCCCCTTCCCCTTCCTTTTTGGGAAAAGGAAAAACCTTCCCTTTTTAAACGTATTTGATTCCCTCTATGTTCCTGGCGCTGTTGCCCCTTTTGGAATCAGCGATCCTAAATTTAAAAAAATAATAAAAAATAATAAAAATTTAAAAAAATGAAAATTATTATTTTATAATTTTTTGTAGTGTTTAGTGATCAAGTGTTTACATTGAGAATAGGAACAGTATTTTTAAAAAAAGGAAGGGAAGTTTTTTTTTGCAATTATATTTAGAAAAGGATATGATAGAGTGGATGAGGAGTAGTGGCGGTTGCAAATTTTGGAAAGGGGGTAAGTTACTAAAATGCTGTTTAAGAGTTTTTATGAGGATAGTGAGGTCAGGTTTGGGGTGTGAAGAGGGGATACTTCCCGGTAAAAAAATAGGTCTTAGACGGGAGGGTTTAAAGTCACTTTTTTTTGGTTTTTAAAAGAAGTAAATGCTAGGGGTTCGGGAGAGGGGGGGATTAAATTATGGGGAATCAAACAAAATGGGGAAATACACAGTTCTTTTTGCTGATGATACTGTGCTTTTGGAGTTTTTAAAAAAAATTTTAAAATTATTTGGGGGAATTTTGGAGTGTGTGTAAAGGGGAGAAAGTTGAAAATGAAACATAAAAAAGAGTAAGGTAATAGAGTATTAAATGTTTAGATAAAGAAAAAAAGAATATCAAATTGGGAGGAGTATGGAAGAAGTGAATGTTTTCAGTTTTTGGGGGTGACGTTCGGCGGGGGATTTATGAAGGATGAGGTTAACATAGAATTGATAAGGAAAAAAAGGGGAGTGGTTTCATTTAGGGGAATGTGGAGGCAAAAAAATTTTATTATGGGGGCAAGAAGGAATGATGAAAGTATAGTTTACCAACTCTTTTATGGGGGTTTTAAGCTTGGGGTTTTAAATGCTGCACAAGGGGGGGTTGGAGGCAGTGGAGATGTACTGTCTAAGGGCAATATGTTGGGGGTAAAAATTTTTGCAGAAAATGGAGTGTGGAAATTAGGGGGGAATGTGGAGTAAAAAAAAGTATTAGCGAGGGCTTAAGAGGGGTTGTTGGTTGGTTTTGGCATTTAAGAGAAAGGATCAAATGAAATGTGGAGGGAAAAGGGGGAAGGAAAGGGGGGGAGGGGTTTTTTCGAAAAAGGGGGGAGGGGGTAAAGGATTTTTGGGGAAATGGTGGACTTTTTAACAAGGGGGGGAGGGTTAATAGGGGAAATGGGAAAATGGATTTAAAATGACTTTTGGGGTCGAGGGGTAAAATTTTAATGAAGGTTTTCAGGGAAATGGGTTTTTTATATAATATTTGGGTTTGGAATGGGGACTCTGCAAAAAGGGGTTTTGGATATTTAGTTTTGAGAGAATATTTTTTTTTGATTTCTTTCTTTTTTTGGGCACCCCCCATGAAAGGGATGGGTAATAAAATTAATTATAAATATTTTTTTTTGGGTTTCTTTCTTTTTGGGTCACCCTGCTCGGTGGGAGACGGCCCGACTTGTTTAAATATAATATAATAATAATAATAATTATTAATTATATTTCTGACTGTAGATCAGGGTCGAGGATGACGTGAACACAATCCGGAATTAATCGTCCACCAACCACTCAGGGAAGAAGTCTCGAAACAATAACAAACTGTAATTTCCTAATGTTTATGTATCTTGAAGACCTGTGGGAATTTGGGAACATTGGGGTGACAAACAATGTCCCTCCTCCACTGCCCACCTTCTCAGTTTTTCAGCTAGCTCCTGGACCCTAGGTTAGAAACATAGGGGTCCCTGTATATTTATGATGGAATTTACGCCAGTAAAACATATTAGTGGGCTGCAAAATATAAAAAAAATTACTTGCACTTGATGTCTTTTGTTTTGTCTATTAAGTTACAGTTTTTAATCTCATTATATCAATAGCAGCATCTATGACATTACCTGGAGAGGGTTTCGGGGGTCAACGCCCCCGCGGCTCGGTCTGTGATCAGGTGATAATTCCGACGTTTTCCACAGTAAGATTCCATAGAATATTGGCCAATATTAAGCAACCTTACCTGTTTTATGGGGTTCAGTACACACTGGGAGGCATACATTAATTATTGTAGTGCACGCGGTAGGGACCCACATGGCGTCATTCAGCTACCGCGTCCCGTTTTCCGTACATACTATCCTTATTCTGCCGTTTGTTTATATATCTGGACCCTTCTTGATGTATTTCCTAGTCACTTATTTTGTACCCCAATTCTCTAGACATTTTCCTTCCTTTTCATTGCTGTTTTCTCTTTCAAAAATTTGTTCTTCTTAAAGCCGTAAAGCGTCCTTAAAATTAGTATTTTACGAAAGTGCCAACTCAACAGGTTAGTAATTACTAAGAATATTGATCTGCTTAAACACGAAAGGAGAATGTTATTTACTGAAGCGAGAAAGGCCAAACATAATTTCTTCAACATGGTACCACCCGAATGTCAGGATCATTTATTAAATTACACATACAGAGTGAGAATAATGAACGGAGAACGAATGTTTACATGCCAGGAAACTAAACAGTCTTATGGTACAAAGTGGCTGGTCTCAGGATGCTATCCCGGAGTTCGTTATCAACCTGTCGGATGTGACCAACAGACAGCATTGGGATATGAGTTTAGTTTCGCGCCTACTAGTAGGGACATTAATAATGTTAACATTACCAAGTCCTTTTGCAGTCTAGAAAAACATGGGGACCTATCCCCTGAAATGTTCAACATTTGCAAAGGCATAGTATGTGGGGCTTTGCTTAGACTTGTGGAGTCGAAGTGTCCTCAAAGGACTGTTAAATCATACCATGAATTAAAGAAAGATCCTAGACTTCACCTTATAAAAGCAAAGTAAATACGAACCTTACTATGGATAAGGCAGATTATAAGGGAAAAATGAGCATTTTACTAGAAGACGGGGATACTTACGTATCCCTTAATAAGAACCCAATGAACCAGGTTAATAGGAAGTTTAATAAATGAATGAATTAAAAAGTTTACGGCGAGGTCTCTGACACTCCCTTACATGTACCGTTTGATTAAAACCCACAAGCCCGATTATCCAGCGAGACCTATTATTAGCTCTGTAAGATCGGCATCATATGCCTTGCCAAAATGGTTGGTAGAAGTATTAACTCCTTTGCTTGGCAACATTTCTGAAGCCCCCGTAATTTCTATCTTGCAGGAGGAGGCCACATGTCTATTGGTGATTCCAACAAAATAAGCAGGGACTCCTTGGATGTCACTACCGCCCGCTCCGGCTGGGTTACAAGTATCTTTGGCAGGTTAAATCACCCAACACCCGATGTAGACCAAACGAAATGTATACTTTGCAGATGGGACTATTGTCACACCTTGCGTCTTTATGTACTGGAGTGTGATCAAATAATGAAGGGAGAAACATACTCACTCAGAAATTGTTCAGACAATGGCAAAGTATTTTATACAGTGGTATATTACAGACATTCTGGAGAAATTACCCTTGACTTTGCTAAACTGTAAATATAGCATTACCACATGTGTGTGGTGTGTGTGTGTGGGTGGGTGGGTGGGTGTGTGTGTGGGTGTGTGAGGGTGTGTGTGTGTGGTGTGTGTGTCTGTGTGGGTCTTGTGTGTGTGTGTGTGTGTGGTGTGTGTATGGGACTCAACAATCATTATTGCTCCAAAAACTCAATACAGTTGTGACCGGGTGTGGAAGTGTGAATTGCTCATTATCTATAATTTGTCATGATTTGTAGGCAATGAAATAAACGTAAGTAACCATTCTTACAGAATTCATTAACTTTGTAACTGTGAGCTCATTACTTATACCTAGTTCAGCTTCAAAACTTAGGAGCCCGGTCCTGGCCCATTAATACCTCTGTACTCTGTAAAGAACCTTTGTAACTTGTCAGGATTGTGACCAGACCTAACTGGGAGTTCATACCTTCTCCGTAAATTGTAGAGTTCATTACCTTTGTAAATTGTGATTCATTACTTTGTAATTGTTGAGTTCATTACTTTGTAAATTGTGAGTTTTCTTAACTCTAGTAACTTGCTCAGCTTCACCAGCTGCAGCCGCAGCATAGCAGCACAAGGCTGCCTCCTATTCTTGCCGTCCCCTGGGACTATCGTATCCTGTGATGGCCAAATTTGCAAAATAGTTATGCTTGCACTAAACATGCCAAGTTACACTATGTTACATAAAACTGACGGTGACGACAACGAAATGGACTAAATATGCAGAAGAGGGTCCGGCATTCAAGTACCAGACTGCTGCCAGACGTGACCAGACACAAGACGTTTTCCACTAAATGAAAATAACTGGACCTCCATATCAAACTGTCACCAGTGTTTAACGGGAAGACAACATGGCAGAAATCATGATCAACTAATCTCCAAGGGAAATTGCCAGGTCTGTAGGGACTTTTTTTCAGTCTGTGCCAAACGAAGGGAAAGATTTGAGACTTTTTAACATGGCTGACCGGGGGCATTCTAAACAGGCAGCTACTGCCAGACGTACAACTAGCCGAAGTGAAATTCTCATCTTTACTGACGTTCCATCTGTTGACGTAGCATCAATATCTGTACCCACAATTCATATCAACTGTACAGTGCTAACGGAGGGAAACACAGAGGACCATCGTCAAATAAACAGTATAATAACTCAAGGTACTAGGAAGTTTATCCTCAGTGCCATGTCGTGGGGAAAAAAGAAGTGATAGGTAAATAGTAATGGTTAATATTTTAGTAGCTGACCTATATTCAGTGACCAGTGGACAGTGAGAGAATCATACAGAAAAAAGCCAAATATATCTATAAACTCAAGGAAAGTCAGGTGGTGTTACTCCTCAGTGTTTTATATTGGCCTTGATCGAGTCAGCAAAACAGGTGTCAGGAGACAAACAACACGACACAAACCCCGATAATTGCGAAACGAGGGGGATTTGGAAGGTTAAAACCACTGGATTAAGCCCTTTCTAGGTTACCAGAATGGAAAGAGTTCGAAGGTTAATTGGTTGAAGCAACGGAGACTTGTTGAAGTGGAGGTGGGTTAGGGGAGGGTGAATAATGGGTTAAATGTATGGGTGTTTGTGAAGTTAAGGGAAAAAATGTGAGCAGTGAAGAGGGTTTTGAAGAGGTCACTGTAAGGGTTTTGTGAAGTTAAGGGAGAAAATGTGGGCAGTGAATGAGGGTTTTGAAGGAGGAAATTTTACTAGTAATCAGTGTATTAAAGCAGTTACTAAGTGTACTTTGGACTGGAAACGAGAAAATAAATATTATTGTATATGAGTACAAAGAGCGAGAGTGAAAATGGCAGGCATTAGAGGGGGTTAACAGGCTGCCATTAATTATATTTATATTTCTTTTCAAATTCCATGAAGAAAAGAAATCAGTCATGGGGGGTTGGAAAGGTGAATGGAAGTAACAGCACCCTGGACAGATAAAAGCCCAACAGTTGCCATCCTACCAGAAAAGTGTAAACCTTCACTTATCGCCGCAAGGTATGGCAACACCGCATAACCAACAAAACATTGGCACACAGCTCTTTATTGTAGCGCTCTTAAGTGGTGATTGATAATCAAATTTATCCAGGACCTAAAACTATTGTGCAGAGGCAAACAGACGATAAATGACGGCAATAATGGGACTGTTACGTAGCTAGGGGCTGATAACCTTAATCCATATGTAATGCATACATAGGTCAAAGCCCCCCCTTTCTGAGACATTACAGCCATTTTTTATCTCAAACATACCAAACAGATGATACAATGTACTAATGTACGCATGAAAACAGAAATAGGGCACCTTATGGTAAAATGTGTAAGGGGTGGGTGCATGATGGATGTATGTACAATTATAGAAACGGTGCCAGAATTCATTTTGTTGTGTAAACAAATGCCACTTGGACACAGTTACCCTTTAGCAGTAGATGACTTGATTTACCTATTTAATACAAATGAGCCCCATGTTTGCCATATATTGATGATTTGATTGTTTTTTTATGAAAAACAGGCCTTCCACTTTATTTCCATGTCAATGCAAGTTCACTTCTTCCTAAATGGCAGAGATTAGGATTCTAGCTAACTAAATTAGTTAGGGGCGGCAGTTATAAACCATCTCTGAATCTTGTTGGAAGAATACGTGTTTTTGACTGCGACGGAGGTCAAATAGATGGTTACAATATAAAACGCTTAGATATGAACAGAAAATGGTGGGTGGAGTATGTGCCTACATTAGAAATGACTTAGTTATCAACCCAAGTCCTGATTTTAAAATATAACAATAAACTGGAGATTCTTTGTATTGAAGTGCTGCTTCCCAGACCAACCCATCTTAGTTGGAAACTAGTTACCGCCCTCCTACCAGGACAGTTCTTAGAGAACTTCTTCCAGGAGTTCTTGTCCGGGCCGGAGTTGAAAGCAATTGCGAAACAATAATACTGGGCGACTTCAATATCTGTATTCGCAACAAAATAAAAGGGCTATGCAAAAGGTATAAGAAATTCTAGGATTAAAATAGCTAACCAACTAATTAATTAACCAACACCGGATCACTCAGTTTCTGCCACCCTATTGACCTCATACTTTGCAACCGCGCTGAGAACATTAGTCAGTCAGGCGTCATTACCACAGTCTTCTAGTGATCATTTCTCATGTACTGCACCAGGAAATCACTAGGGATAGGATGGCCTTACACAGGACAATTAAAAAATGAGGTCAACTAGAAATACAGGTAAAGAAACATGGTATAATAGGCTACACAATTGTGACTGGACAGAGGATAACAAGTTGCACGCCGGACCACGTAAACGATTTGCCTGGGGAAAAAAAATTCAAAACAATGTTTCACTACCATTCTTAATAATATTGCACCAGTTAAAGAGGTTGGATTAAACGAAGAACTGAACCCTGGATGACTACTGAGATATTAGATAATATGAAATTCAGGACCAGCTGCTAAAGAGTTTTAATAAGCAATCAGACAGGATCTTGCAGCACTAATATGAATTCCAAAGGGTGGGAACAGAGTACAGAGGCTTATAAAAGGAGCAAAGGCAAAGCACTATTGCTCAAAAAATTGAAGAATTTAAGCATAAACCCAGAAGCTCTGGCAAACAACTAAAACAGTTGGGTTATAGCCATAAGCCAGTAGTTAGGTCTAACTAGTACTCTCTATCGATAATGAGGTATGCCACGAAACATCTAAGGTGGCAAATTGCTTTATTTCCTACTACACATCTGTTTGCATCATCACCTAGTAAGTAAACTACCAGCTGCATCAAATACCATTTAACACAGACTCTGAGAAGTTTCAAAAATACTATAACAATTAAAGGGGTTACCCCAAACAGGTTGTCAACTAGTTAAGTGTATCTTCTGACTTAATTCAAAAAGAACTAAGCAGGTTAAAACCCAACTAAGAGCACAGGCCCTGATAACATCCCATCTAAGTTCCTAAAAGATGGTGCTTTTGAACTGTCAATCCCTATGTCACATAATTAAATCTTCATTCACCACTAATACCGTACGGAGGGGTTAAAGGAGGCCAGAGTTACTCCTATCTTCAAGAAAAAAATAGGTCTGATGTAAGCAACTAAAGACCTGTTAGTATTATTCAGTACTAATATCTAAAATTCTGGCAGAGGGCCGAGTGTTAGCTCCCAAGTAGTTAAGTGAACCTTAATGTCAACAGATTCTCCATAGCTATCAATCGGGCTTTGAAGATAGATCCTACTTCAACGATCCTCCCTTTATTAATCTGATGACAGATTACCCCCTGAGAAACTGAAATGTCAAAAGGGAACCTCATAGTATGGTAACTTAGACTGCAAAAAGGCCTTCGGTACTGTCGCAACCACAATATATAAATGTAATAAACTTAATCTATCGGTATAGGTCTGTAGATGGTTTAAGTCCTCCCTTAAGCATCAGGCGACAAAATAGTCAAAATCAACAAACGGAATCAGAAACCCTTGCGATAACATGTGGAGTTACACACGAGGTATGGTATTCTGGGTTCCTTCTATTCTTATGTTATGTCATATGATATGCCTATCAGTGTCAAGTGCAAACTCCTTACTATATGCAGATGACAGTGCTCTGGTTAGTGACAGAGTTTAAAGACCCACAAGATATTTTAATGTGTTTAACACTGGAAACTGGGAAAAGTCCTGCAGCAAATGGTTAGTAGACAACAAACTATCATTACACCTAGGGAAAATCTGAAGCCATTCTCTTTGGAACGAAACATAAACTGAGAAGGGTAAATAATTTTAATGTTCAGTGGTAATGGGGACGTCCATCACTTTGGTTTCATCAGTTAAATATCTGGATATCCCCTTTGACCATGCTATGTCAGGGAGTAAATTGTTAGGGAACGTGTAGTAAAGACAAGCGAATGCAGGCTGAAGTTCATGTATAGACAAGAATGTGTCTACCTACTGAGGCTCGAAGGACCCTATGTCTAGCCCTTATACAATGCCTTTGGATTACGCTTGCTCTTCTTGGTTACTCTGCCTTGACAAAAAAACTGAAGATAGACTGCTAAAGCACCCAGAACAAAATCGTAAGATTCATCCTGGGGGCTGGGACCAAGAGAAAACAGTAGGCCAGGATGAATTACAGCAGTTGGATATGCTGAATGTTGAAGACAGGAGTAAAACAACTGAAGCTAAATCTTGTTTATAAATTGATCATCGAACAGTGTCCAGAATAATCTTGCTGTCAATTTTTTGTCAAGGTTGGGAACCAAAGCAATTATAGTACTCAGGGGGAAGAGAGAGCACAAACTTTGTAGTACCCACAGTCAGTGGCCAGGCTTACAAACACCTTTTATTGTACAGCATATAAAGGGAAAGAATGAACAGATACCCACAAATGTCAAGGCCAGTCTTAGCTTGAACCAGTCAAGATGACTGCCAAAAAGTGTCTGATGAATGATAAAGCAAACAGAAAGGGAGGGGATGCTTTTCTATTTTTTTAGCTAAAATACGGTTAAATTTTACTTTTCCCCTAGTAATGACCCTCGCTATTGTTGATAGTCGTTTATGGACCCTCGCGGTGTAGATAGTCTTAATGACCCTTGTATTGTAGATAGTCTTAAGGACCCTCCGTGTAGTAGATAGTACTTTTTAGTATGATAATAAGATGTTATCTTCATTATAATATTAAGAAAATTATTATAACCTTTATATTATTAATAATAAGGTAATGGACCCCAACTGGAAAATAAGGTCACTCTGTCTGACTTTTTTGGGGTTATCCTAGGTTCTCTACACATATGCTGCTATGTATGATAATTTATGTAACTGTTTGTCGTATACCTGAATAAATTTACTTTACTTATTACTTATCTATCAAAACTTTGGAGGCAGTCCCTGGAACCAATTATGTACCTCTGGAATCTTTTGACTACCGCCCACAGGATGGGTATGGGGTGCATAATAAACATATTAAACTAACTAACTATTCCTGCCTCCACTGTGTGTGTGTGTGTGTTGTGTGTGTGTGTGTGTGTGTGGGTGTGTGTGTTACTCACCTAATTCTACTCACCTTAATTGTGGTTGGCTGGGGTCGAGGACCTCAGCTCCTGGTCACGCCTCTTCACTGATCGCTACTGGGATCCTCTCTCTTCTGACTTCCTGAGCTTTGGTATACCTCTTCTTAAAACTATGTATGGTTCCGCCTCCATACTTCACTTGCTAGGCTATTCCACTTGCAGACAAACTCTTGACTGAAGGAAATACTTCCTACGTCACTGTGGGACTCGTCCTGAGTCTTCAGGCTTACCAGTTGTGACCCCTATGTCCCTGTTGTCCCCTCTCTGGAACATCTATCTCTGTCCACTTGTCATTCCCGCAGTATTGTATGGTCGTTATCATGTCTCCCCTGACCCTTCTGTCCTCAGTGTCATCAGTCCGATTGCCCCTTAACCTTTCCTCGTTCGCATTCCTTGAGCTCTGGGACTAGACTTGTTGCAAACCCTTTGTACTTTCCTCTAACTTCTTGTCGTGCATGACCGTGTGGGTTTCCAGACGGGTGCTGAGTACTCCAGTAGGGGGTCTAACATACACCGTGTACAGTGTCTTGAACGTTTCCTTATTAAGTATCGGAAACGCTATTCTCAGGGTTGCCAGGCGCCGTATGCTTGAGCGGATTATTTGGTTGATGTGTGCCTCGGTGATGTTGCTCGGTGTTATGGTAACCCCAAGGTCTTTCTCCCGGAGTGATGTCTGCAGTCTTTGTCCACCTAGCCTATACTCTGTCTCGGGTCTTCTTTTGCCCTCACCATCTTCATGACTTTGCTTTTGGGCTGTTGAATTCGAGAAGCCAGTTATGTCACATGTCAGCCTCGCCAGGTCTCTTTGCAGTCATGCCTCATCCTCGTCCGATTTAATTCTTCTCATCAACTTCACGTCATTCTGCGAAACAGGGACACTTCAGAGGTTCTAGTCCTTCATCATGTCGTTCACATATATCAAAAATAGCACTGGTCCTTGAACTGACCCCGGGGGGACTCCGCTCGTAACAGGCGCCCACCCTGTGATACCTCTTACGTACCATGGACTCGGTGGCTGCCTCACTGTCAGGTATTTCCTTATCCATTGCAGTTTGCCTTCCTTTTATCGTGTGCTGATCCTTCAGCTTCTGCACT
Organism: Cherax quadricarinatus; assembly: GCF_026875155.1. NCBI lineage: Eukaryota > Metazoa > Arthropoda > Malacostraca > Decapoda > Parastacidae > Cherax > Cherax quadricarinatus. The sequence goes on along the minus strand of NC_069445.1, from coordinate 4,105,220 downwards.
AACTCCTTGTGGGGAACTGTGGTCAAAAGGCCCTTCCTGCAGTCTAGAAAAACGCAAATCTACCCAAACCCTCTCTCTCTCGTGTCATATTCTGTTACCTTGTCATATAATCTCCAGGAGGTTTGTGATACAAGATTTGCCTTCCATGTACCATGCTGTTTTTCATTTTATAATCTTGTTTTCCTTTTCCAGGTGTTTCGACCCACTCTCCTCCTGATAATCTTCTCCATGACATGCACACAATACATGGTCAGAGACACAGGTCTGTAGTTTTTGTGCCTCGTTTCTGTTTTCCTTTCTTAAATATGGGGGAACTACATTTAGCTGTCTTCCTTTCTCAGGTAGTTGCCCAGGTTTTTAAGGGATGTGTTGGAAGATTGTGAGTTAGAGGCACACTCAGCATCTCTGCTCCTTCTCCTAAGGACCCATGGGGAGGATGTTGTTCCGGTCCCATCGCCTTTGAGGTGTCAAGGTCACTTAGGTGCTTCTTCCACCTCATCCTCAGTTGTTTCGTATGTCATCCAACACTTGTTGGTATATTCCCTCCTGATGTTCCCTTCTGTGCTGTCTTCCCACAGCCTTCCTGTCGTACTGTAAAAACTTCCTTAAATCTCCTGTTCAGCTCCTCACATACCTCCTGATCATTTCTTGTGAGTTCTACACCTTCTAGTCTTAATCTGATCACTGGTTTTGACTGTTGTCTTCCTCCTGATGTGGCTATACAACAGTGTGTGTGTATGTATGTGTGTGTGCAGCAGTTACTGTATAACTATAAGCTTGTCTTATCAAAGTATTATGTAGTTACCCACAGGATAACAATTATATATATATATATATATATACAGTTTACATAATACAATAATGATTACAGAAAAAGAAACAGACTCCGCTCAACAGAGGGTCTCCGCCATCCACCAATGCACTTCCTCTAATTTTTCAGCAATGTGGAATATATGTATTGAATATTATTTTTTCATGCAATATTGCATGTTACCTCCAATTATTGATGTAATTTCCGGTCGTTTTGAAGGAGATACTGTAAACTATATTTTAGAGAATGGGTGTGTGGAGTTTCCTAATCTGGATTATCACGAGTGTCACACCAGCAAACTTTCCCACGTTCAAGCCCGACCGGAAATATGATATGTTTTTTTGCCATTATAAAATTGCATAGTGTACCTCAATTGACGTTTTTCCTAACATACGAAAAGTTATTTAAATTTAAAAAACCAGCTGCTGGTGAGGCGATAAATTTGGAAGAATAAGTGCAAACGGGGCTCTGGTAGGACTAGGTGTTTTATACGCTCTCGCTTCACCACGGTGACGGGCCTGGGTTCGATTCCCAGGCAAGAGTAGAATACTATTGGACGTGTTTTTTCCACCTGTTGTCTATGTTCCCCTCAGTATAAATGGGTACATGGGTTGTTAGTCGACTGGTGTGGGTCGCATCCTGGGACATGAACCTAAGGTAGGCCTGTCACAGATCCGGGACGCGGGGGCGCTTGACCCCGGAACTCTCTCAGATAAATCCAGAAAACCAGTAAGTGACCTTTCTAATGTATTTAAATATTTTATTGGAAATGTACAGATATTTTTTTCATATCTTGGCTTAGGTCAGATTTAGTTACGTTTGTTAGATGATACATGTTGTAGTCAGGTTATACAAGGTCAACCTTGGAATTTAGTTGATATAAAATACTCGACACAATTGAAATATAAACACATAAGCCGTATATTGTGATCCTTTTTGACAACGTTTCGCTCACACATTGGGCTTTATCAAGACTCACGAAATCGTTAATGACTCGATTGCAAACAAACCCATACCCGGCTGGGATTGAAACCCGCTGTCAGAGAGTCTCAAAACTCCAGACCGGTCGCGTTAGCCACTTGACCAGCTAGCTGGTCTAGTGGCTAACGCACGAGTGCTGGAGTTTTGAGACTCTCTGACCGCGGGTTCATCCCAGCCGGGGTATGGGTTTGGGTTTTATCAAGTCACAAACAGATAATCATCGTCTTAATCTAAACATTAAAGTAACCTAAATCTAACCAAAATTTGAAACCTAATTAAGCATACGATACTAAAAATAAAAAAAGCTTATATAGTTTCCCTAACATAATTTAAGTTATATTGTAAGTGCACTTTTACTGTTGCACTCGTCTTTAAATTTATCACTAACTCGGAACGTGCAGCTGTTACAGTTTAATTTAAATAAAACAGTCAAAATTACTGACAGGTAAAGATGAGTTATTAAAATTACTTCAAATTATTTAGTCCATAGGTTCAATTATTAGCTCCATAGGTTCAATTATTAGCTCCATAGGTTCAAATTTCCTATAAGTGATTGAATGGCTTGTTGATGTTTTTAGCCCGTTGGAAAAATTCTAACTTGATTGTATGAAACAACATAGATTATCGATAAATTAAGCACCTTAACTGACATAAATTATTTTAAACCATGGTTAGTTTAGATGTTATTTCCCTGTTTACAAAAGAGTTTAGTTGATAATTTATTAATTAATGGTAACTCTCTGCTTTCTTTTGGTAAAGACATGCCTCATACATGACTAGTAACTTTACCTCCATACCTTGAGCTGCCACTTTTCTTAAGAGTCTCTTGTGAGGGTACTCTGTCGAAGGCTTTACTAAAATCCAAATAAACAATATCATATTCCTTATCACGGTCAACTGCTCTAAATGTTCTATTGAATGAACGTCAGTAAGTTTTTCAGGCCAGGATACGACCTTCGTGTAGATCCATGCTGGATTCATTTATCAAGTTTTTGATCTTCAAAGGTGACTTATGATAATGTAGCTAAATTGATTTTAATAAACTGCCCACTATAGATGTCAGGCTTATTGGTCGGTATTTGAAGGAGTTGGACTTATCCCTGATTTGAATAATAGGAACCACATTAGCCATCTTCCACAATCTTCTGGCACAAACATGGTAAGGATGGACGCATTGAATACACTCGTAAATGTTCTGACTAAGCTCCTTTAAGAACCGACTAAGCTCCATCTTAAGAACATATTACAGAATCGCTTCTCATTTACTTAGTAGCTATTGGATTTAGGAACATTCTGAAAGAATGAGGACTACCAGAGGTTTCAAAATTGAAAGAATGTGGCACAGTGTTGCACATGGGTTATTACCTAGGCTTTGATACTTCCTCGCCTTTGTGGCCACATCCATGTCAGGAGCCACTAAATTCGGGGGTCTACATCATTTTTTCTTTTAAAAGGGGAGTGTTAATACGGACTTGGATTAGTGATTCCGTGGGGTTGCCATGGGTGTTTGCCTATTTGGTGCTGAATTGGAACTGGTTGCTCCCACAGGTATAAGGTTTTCCAGACTTTTTAATACTTCGCCACAGCCAGTTTGTTAACTCTTTGACGGGGAGTCCAAGGCCGTAGTTCTTCGCTAGGAGGCTCAGCTCAATCAGATAAGCTGGTGAGCGGTAAAATTTGGGCCTTAGTTATGAGAGAATGGATCTATGTGGCAAGTAGTGCACCCATAATAAAAAATATTCTGCAGCACAAAGTGAATAATATAAAAAATAAATCTGCGTTCATGTTTTTGGATTTAAAACAGCGAATATGCGATGTAATTTTGTATGTATTTTAGTTTGCATTGCGGTTTCTTGGTCTCCATTTTTGATAGATAGTTAAGTATATTAAGAAATAGAGATGATTTTGATTGGTTTTCAGTAGTAAAATTAGCTTGAAATTAAGCTCAAATTAGCGGTAATATTCGATTTTGTCAATGTTCAGCAGTAAACAATTGACGTCCATGGCGTCCAATAACTCAACTGGTGGGTCTAATATACGTTCACAAATGCGATGATATTATTTATATAAGTTTTTACATATGTTATAACAGGAAAGTCTTCTATTTTTTTTGCTGTGAATAAAAATTCTTTTTGTGAATAAAATTAAAAGGAAATTCATCTTTAAAGCCTTTAAAAATAACTAATAAAACAATAAGAAATGTTATTTTAGTGCAATGGAAATACTTGCATTGTTTATTTAGGGCCAGTATGTTTTGAATTGGAACATTTTGTATTTGGTGTGAAATTTACCAAATTACCATTTATGATCACTTTGTTGGGTAGTTGTACAAGAATGGTATATAATTAACCGACAAAGATGAAATAAAGACACATGTTGCCAAAACATCTTGTGTATCTTTATTGTGAGGTCATGTACATATCCTTCACGACATTCGACAACTACTACTACAAATTAAACCCATCCTTTGGGAAGGACCTACTTCACTGGGGAATCCCGCCTACCAGTGACTAATGCCCTCGTCTGCTAACACCTGACGTTACTATTTAAGCGCCAGGCTCCTTGCTTTGTTTCAGAATTCCACGACTTATGGTGCTCTTCGCACCTTCTCCTAAGCGTGAGGACTGATTACATCATCTCTGTAATAGTTCTACTGTCTTCAGGTTATGCCCTTGGAAATTTGTATTGATAAAGCCACTGGATGGCGAAAAGTCTACAATAAAGATACACTGATGTTGCACTTGTATGTCTTAAATTTCATCTGTCACTTTGTTGGGTAGTTGAAAATATTTGATTGGGAGTTTCTTATCTACTCAATAAAATAGAAGAAATACTAGCGAAAAATAGCAAAAGAATTTGGTCTACTGGAATATTGTAATTGGCCTAAAATAGGAATCAAAGTGGGGAAATCGCCGGATGCGTAATAAATATCGCTGATGCAGTAAATTCACGAATTACGGTAATTACACATTCCGTCGCACTTTTTACTCATCAAATTTCGTATTTTTTGTTGTATACCTTCAGAAAAGATTCTCTACCATTTCATTAGAAAAATTAATATTTTTTTTTTAATTTTTGGGACACTGTGGGGCATGGCATAGACACTACGGTTTGTACCTCGAAGGGCCCCCGGGATCCATACTGTAGGGTTAACTTGGCATCTAAGTGTCAATCGTGCCAAATTGAAGCAGGAAAAATAAAAATTGATGTAAACTTGTAGTGTAGACAATAGAACGTAAATCACGTTTTGGACAGTTAATGGGTTAGGGGATTATTCTACTTAAAGAGTGATGATAAATAACTAGATGTAATTCGAACGCTGCGTGATCAAGGATATGGTTTCCTGTATTTCATAATCCTAGTCCATTGTGCCTCAATGCAAGTGATTGCAAACAGTGCAGAGAGAAGCATTCATGACTCATACAAATATCTAATTTTCTTAAATAAAAATTTTGTAAAATGAGGGCAAATATTGTCCAAATCTAATTAAAACAATTTCAAAGAATTCAGTGAGACTAATATCCTACAATACACAAGCATATTATGCTTAAGTTACTCAGAAGTTTCAGTGATACGCAATGAGCATAAAAGGCTTGAAAGTTATTCAGATGCGGCACTCAGAGGCCTTAGAGGCTGAAATCAATTCTAAACGTTTTCTCTAACTAGGATCAACCAGCTTTTAACGTTGCCTGTCTGTCTCCTTTCTTAAAATTGGGACTAATTTTGCTGTCTTCAACACACAGGTAGTTGCCCTGTTTTTCGATAGAATTCTTGCGATTGTTGTTAGTGGAACACACACTGTCTCTGCTCTAGTATGCTAGGAGGTTTCTTCATCCTCTCCTCCTTTTATGTGTGTAGTGGTTGCCAGTCGTTGGTGGTGACCCTACACCTCAGTTTGCTAGAAGTTTGGCTGTCTCCAGGAGAATTCCTCACTCAAATCTCTTGCTATGTTTGGGTGTGTGTGTGCTTGTGTGGTGTACTCATCCTTTTTGTGGTTTCAAGCCCGTCAAGACATAGCTCCTGGCCCTGCTTCTTCACTGATCGATCTAGGTCTCTCCCTGCTCCATGCGCTTTATCATACCTCCTTTCTTATAAGTATGTATGGTTCCTGCCTCCACTACCACTTGCCAGACTATTCCACTTCCTGACAACTATCTATAACTAAATAAATGCTCCCTAACATCTCTCTGAATCATCGAGTCTTAACATGTGTCAACTGGACACCCTGTTTCTGTGTCCCCTCTCTGGAAGATTTATCTTTGTCCACCTGTCTATTTCCGCGCAGTATTTTATAATGTTCGGTTATCATTTGCCCTCCCCTGACCTCTTGTCCTCCAGGTGTCGTCAGGCCAATTTCCTTTAATCTTTCCTCGTAGACCATCCATTAACTATGGTACTAGTCTTGTTGCAAACATTTGCACCTTTTCTAGTTTCATGACGAGCTTGACAGGTGTGGGATTTCCTGACTGGTGCTGCATACCCAGTATGGGCCTGGACGTATATGGTTGTACAGACTTATTAATGTGTTGCGGGGTCGAGACAGCTCTGTCCCCGTCTCTTCGCTGGTTGCTACTAGGTCCTCTCTCTCTAGACTAGGCCTAGCCTATTGAAACCATCGTACCCCTGAATTGCTGAGCCTCTTCCATAAAACTGCCCTTGCTGCTGCCATGAGGCGTATGACAGAGCTGCGGCAACAGAATCGGGAAGCAATTTGTCAGGTCTCCAATTGCTCACACCCCACTTGCAGGCATGGAGGGACATATTAATATGAATTAAGGGGTAACAGCACTGGGCAAGATCGCCACCCTCTTTCCCTTGCATTAGGGCGAGCGATTAGGTTAGTCAGGTGCTTGGGCTGCTACATCTAGCTATGACAGGTATTCCAGTACCACACTGGGAGAAAATAATGGGACATGTATGATGCAAGGGAGAGACTTGTTTGCTTTATGATCAGCAAGGCAGATGACTCTGCAAATTCCTTTCATAATTATGACTTAATTGCAGCACTAAATAAGGGCAACTCCACGGTCGCCTGGTTGAGGATGGTATTACAACATACTCAGATTGCTGTGTCGAGTACTATGGTAAACTCCTTTACCTTTTGAATTATATAACATGAGTTATGTCACTGGGGAGCTCCTAAATCATGGACCAATAGCTCTCAATTATTCCCATTCCGGAAGCCCTATCAACAAAACTCATTTCGCCTAATATTCTTAACTAGCTGTTGTGTTAATAAACATTCGAAAGGATGATTTCTTAAATCGTCTTATGCACAGAATTAAGAATTCTTGCACCCCGGTTGCATGGCTCATTGCATGGGAAAGGACAGTGTGCATCATTGCATTACCACCTTTCTCACTCTGCACTCTGACAGCTCATTCATTACGTTCCTTGACCTAAGTCGTTTTGGATGTAGTAGCCAAACGACATGTATCATTAGTGAACTTGCCAGAATGGATGTTGGAGGATGGCTTCTCCGCTGATTTAAAGTTACCTGTCCAACAGAAAGTCGTTCTGTGTGTTTCCTGGGACATAGAAGGTGTAACTAAAAGATTTTGAATTGGAACCACAGGGAGGTGTGCTTAGTCCCTCCCTTTTCAACTTTTTGATTAATGCCTTACTTATTGCCCATGCTAGCCAGCCCATCATTATATGTTAGTTTTGCTGATGACATAATGATTCACACCACGGGATTCTCCAACACCCAAAACATTCTTAATCATGTACTAGCATCGTGTCAGGACCTGGGTGGTTAATAATCTTCAGGGGAATTAAAACAAAGATACTCAATGGGCAGGTCCTTCCTCGGCCCAGAGAGGCACAATCGTCAGATCAGTTGCATGATGGGTTATCTTCTAGAATATGTAAGCAGATACAGGTATCTAGGCTTTGAAGTTCCAAATACTTGGACCTGTTGTAACGAGACTTTGTCGCCAATACAAAGAAAGGCTGAGTGCACTTAGTGTTGTTGGCAGGTTTTCATCCCAGTGTATGGAGCTAATGTTAGTTAAAAATTGTGTGAAAAATGATGTATTCTTGCTTTTATATTTTTTTAAGGATAATGGTTGATTTATGCGGCGCCAACTACTTGCACTCGTGTCTGACCTGGAAGCTTGGAGGGCTGGAAAAACTGCCAAACGAAGCAATGAGGGATCATCCTAGGATGCCCTCATACTGCCAAAATTTTAAATATGCCGGAAAAGAACTTTTAAAAATATTCCATGCATTAGAAGGATCGTGTGGTTACTGAAAGAAATTTCTTATTGGGCGTCAATATGCTTAGGCTAGCCCATTCAAAACCCCTGACAGGAAGCCCTCCAAATACTTTCCTCAGCTCTGGTGTACATCCTTCCAGATCGATCGAAAAAATCCTGGAACGACCTCCGCATGAACCTGCTACACATGAATTCTATTTCAAGTTAGACAACAGAGACATTTCCCTGCTCCATGAGATATTACCCTCATTCAAACTACCATCCTCCATTTCCCCCCAAAACTCTTCTTAAATCACTACTAAGCTCGTCTTGAAACCAAACATGGCTGCCTTAAGCTGTTTGATAACTTAGTCACACAGAACACTCTTTCACAAATTATTTACGTCGATGGTTCTGTTCATCAGTCACTGGTGCAGTGGGTAGTGCTTGCCTGTTGTTCAAACAGAGTGAATGTTCATAAAGAAATTGGAGGCAAGCATCAATAACTGGGCCTCTACCTTCAAAACAGAACTGTTTTGCCATACTCCTTGCACTCAGATGTGGTCATGTATCTAAGGTTGTCACTTTAATTGTAACTGATTCTCTGTCATCCATAAAAATGCTTCTCAGGCTCATTAGTTAAATTGTGGCATTGCTTGTGTCAGTAAGCCAGACATAGGTATGGTTAGATTGTGACAGTGGAGTCAGAGCTGACTGCTGTGGATTTCATCTCACATTGTCTTCAGATGCATGATAGAACTGATTTATAAAATTGGCTAAGCTGTATGCTTCTCAAAGAGGGAGTAGATTACAATCTTGGGTTTGTCAGTTAGCAGTTTGAGAACAATAATCGGAAAAGAACTTCAAATGAACTTTATTGACTTAAGACTTAGGGAAATTGACAGAAGTCAGGCCATCTATCATCATTTCTATCTTGCAGGAGGAGGCCACATGTCTATTGGTGATTCCAACAAAATAAGCAGGGACTCCTTGGATGTCACTACCGCCCGCTCCGGCTGGGTTACAAGTATCTTTGGCAGGTTAAATCACCCAACACCCGATGTAGACCAAACGAAATGTATACTTTGCAGATGGGACTATTGTCACACCTTGCGTCTTTATGTACTGGAGTGTGATCAAATAATGAAGGGAGAAACATACTCACTCAGAAATTGTTCAGACAATGGCAAAGTATTTTATACAGTGGTATATTACAGACATTCTGGAGAAATTACCCTTGACTTTGCTAAACTGTAAATATAGCATTACCACATGTGTGTGGTGTGTGTGTGTGGGTGGGTGGGTGGGTGTGTGTGTGGGTGTGTGAGGGTGTGTGTGTGTGGTGTGTGTGTCTGTGTGGGTCTTGTGTGTGTGTGTGTGTGTGGTGTGTGTATGGGACTCAACAATCATTATTGCTCCAAAAACTCAATACAGTTGTGACCGGGTGTGGAAGTGTGAATTGCTCATTATCTATAATTTGTCATGATTTGTAGGCAATGAAATAAACGTAAGTAACCATTCTTACAGAATTCATTAACTTTGTAACTGTGAGCTCATTACTTATACCTAGTTCAGCTTCAAAACTTAGGAGCCCGGTCCTGGCCCATTAATACCTCTGTACTCTGTAAAGAACCTTTGTAACTTGTCAGGATTGTGACCAGACCTAACTGGGAGTTCATACCTTCTCCGTAAATTGTAGAGTTCATTACCTTTGTAAATTGTGATTCATTACTTTGTAATTGTTGAGTTCATTACTTTGTAAATTGTGAGTTTTCTTAACTCTAGTAACTTGCTCAGCTTCACCAGCTGCAGCCGCAGCATAGCAGCACAAGGCTGCCTCCTATTCTTGCCGTCCCCTGGGACTATCGTATCCTGTGATGGCCAAATTTGCAAAATAGTTATGCTTGCACTAAACATGCCAAGTTACACTATGTTACATAAAACTGACGGTGACGACAACGAAATGGACTAAATATGCAGAAGAGGGTCCGGCATTCAAGTACCAGACTGCTGCCAGACGTGACCAGACACAAGACGTTTTCCACTAAATGAAAATAACTGGACCTCCATATCAAACTGTCACCAGTGTTTAACGGGAAGACAACATGGCAGAAATCATGATCAACTAATCTCCAAGGGAAATTGCCAGGTCTGTAGGGACTTTTTTTCAGTCTGTGCCAAACGAAGGGAAAGATTTGAGACTTTTTAACATGGCTGACCGGGGGCATTCTAAACAGGCAGCTACTGCCAGACGTACAACTAGCCGAAGTGAAATTCTCATCTTTACTGACGTTCCATCTGTTGACGTAGCATCAATATCTGTACCCACAATTCATATCAACTGTACAGTGCTAACGGAGGGAAACACAGAGGACCATCGTCAAATAAACAGTATAATAACTCAAGGTACTAGGAAGTTTATCCTCAGTGCCATGTCGTGGGGAAAAAAGAAGTGATAGGTAAATAGTAATGGTTAATATTTTAGTAGCTGACCTATATTCAGTGACCAGTGGACAGTGAGAGAATCATACAGAAAAAAGCCAAATATATCTATAAACTCAAGGAAAGTCAGGTGGTGTTACTCCTCAGTGTTTTATATTGGCCTTGATCGAGTCAGCAAAACAGGTGTCAGGAGACAAACAACACGACACAAACCCCGATAATTGCGAAACGAGGGGGATTTGGAAGGTTAAAACCACTGGATTAAGCCCTTTCTAGGTTACCAGAATGGAAAGAGTTCGAAGGTTAATTGGTTGAAGCAACGGAGACTTGTTGAAGTGGAGGTGGGTTAGGGGAGGGTGAATAATGGGTTAAATGTATGGGTGTTTGTGAAGTTAAGGGAAAAAATGTGAGCAGTGAAGAGGGTTTTGAAGAGGTCACTGTAAGGGTTTTGTGAAGTTAAGGGAGAAAATGTGGGCAGTGAATGAGGGTTTTGAAGGAGGAAATTTTACTAGTAATCAGTGTATTAAAGCAGTTACTAAGTGTACTTTGGACTGGAAACGAGAAAATAAATATTATTGTATATGAGTACAAAGAGCGAGAGTGAAAATGGCAGGCATTAGAGGGGGTTAACAGGCTGCCATTAATTATATTTATATTTCTTTTCAAATTCCATGAAGAAAAGAAATCAGTCATGGGGGGTTGGAAAGGTGAATGGAAGTAACAGCACCCTGGACAGATAAAAGCCCAACAGTTGCCATCCTACCAGAAAAGTGTAAACCTTCACTTATCGCCGCAAGGTATGGCAACACCGCATAACCAACAAAACATTGGCACACAGCTCTTTATTGTAGCGCTCTTAAGTGGTGATTGATAATCAAATTTATCCAGGACCTAAAACTATTGTGCAGAGGCAAACAGACGATAAATGACGGCAATAATGGGACTGTTACGTAGCTAGGGGCTGATAACCTTAATCCATATGTAATGCATACATAGGTCAAAGCCCCCCCTTTCTGAGACATTACAGCCATTTTTTATCTCAAACATACCAAACAGATGATACAATGTACTAATGTACGCATGAAAACAGAAATAGGGCACCTTATGGTAAAATGTGTAAGGGGTGGGTGCATGATGGATGTATGTACAATTATAGAAACGGTGCCAGAATTCATTTTGTTGTGTAAACAAATGCCACTTGGACACAGTTACCCTTTAGCAGTAGATGACTTGATTTACCTATTTAATACAAATGAGCCCCATGTTTGCCATATATTGATGATTTGATTGTTTTTTTATGAAAAACAGGCCTTCCACTTTATTTCCATGTCAATGCAAGTTCACTTCTTCCTAAATGGCAGAGATTAGGATTCTAGCTAACTAAATTAGTTAGGGGCGGCAGTTATAAACCATCTCTGAATCTTGTTGGAAGAATACGTGTTTTTGACTGCGACGGAGGTCAAATAGATGGTTACAATATAAAACGCTTAGATATGAACAGAAAATGGTGGGTGGAGTATGTGCCTACATTAGAAATGACTTAGTTATCAACCCAAGTCCTGATTTTAAAATATAACAATAAACTGGAGATTCTTTGTATTGAAGTGCTGCTTCCCAGACCAACCCATCTTAGTTGGAAACTAGTTACCGCCCTCCTACCAGGACAGTTCTTAGAGAACTTCTTCCAGGAGTTCTTGTCCGGGCCGGAGTTGAAAGCAATTGCGAAACAATAATACTGGGCGACTTCAATATCTGTATTCGCAACAAAATAAAAGGGCTATGCAAAAGGTATAAGAAATTCTAGGATTAAAATAGCTAACCAACTAATTAATTAACCAACACCGGATCACTCAGTTTCTGCCACCCTATTGACCTCATACTTTGCAACCGCGCTGAGAACATTAGTCAGTCAGGCGTCATTACCACAGTCTTCTAGTGATCATTTCTCATGTACTGCACCAGGAAATCACTAGGGATAGGATGGCCTTACACAGGACAATTAAAAAATGAGGTCAACTAGAAATACAGGTAAAGAAACATGGTATAATAGGCTACACAATTGTGACTGGACAGAGGATAACAAGTTGCACGCCGGACCACGTAAACGATTTGCCTGGGGAAAAAAAATTCAAAACAATGTTTCACTACCATTCTTAATAATATTGCACCAGTTAAAGAGGTTGGATTAAACGAAGAACTGAACCCTGGATGACTACTGAGATATTAGATAATATGAAATTCAGGACCAGCTGCTAAAGAGTTTTAATAAGCAATCAGACAGGATCTTGCAGCACTAATATGAATTCCAAAGGGTGGGAACAGAGTACAGAGGCTTATAAAAGGAGCAAAGGCAAAGCACTATTGCTCAAAAAATTGAAGAATTTAAGCATAAACCCAGAAGCTCTGGCAAACAACTAAAACAGTTGGGTTATAGCCATAAGCCAGTAGTTAGGTCTAACTAGTACTCTCTATCGATAATGAGGTATGCCACGAAACATCTAAGGTGGCAAATTGCTTTATTTCCTACTACACATCTGTTTGCATCATCACCTAGTAAGTAAACTACCAGCTGCATCAAATACCATTTAACACAGACTCTGAGAAGTTTCAAAAATACTATAACAATTAAAGGGGTTACCCCAAACAGGTTGTCAACTAGTTAAGTGTATCTTCTGACTTAATTCAAAAAGAACTAAGCAGGTTAAAACCCAACTAAGAGCACAGGCCCTGATAACATCCCATCTAAGTTCCTAAAAGATGGTGCTTTTGAACTGTCAATCCCTATGTCACATAATTAAATCTTCATTCACCACTAATACCGTACGGAGGGGTTAAAGGAGGCCAGAGTTACTCCTATCTTCAAGAAAAAAATAGGTCTGATGTAAGCAACTAAAGACCTGTTAGTATTATTCAGTACTAATATCTAAAATTCTGGCAGAGGGCCGAGTGTTAGCTCCCAAGTAGTTAAGTGAACCTTAATGTCAACAGATTCTCCATAGCTATCAATCGGGCTTTGAAGATAGATCCTACTTCAACGATCCTCCCTTTATTAATCTGATGACAGATTACCCCCTGAGAAACTGAAATGTCAAAAGGGAACCTCATAGTATGGTAACTTAGACTGCAAAAAGGCCTTCGGTACTGTCGCAACCACAATATATAAATGTAATAAACTTAATCTATCGGTATAGGTCTGTAGATGGTTTAAGTCCTCCCTTAAGCATCAGGCGACAAAATAGTCAAAATCAACAAACGGAATCAGAAACCCTTGCGATAACATGTGGAGTTACACACGAGGTATGGTATTCTGGGTTCCTTCTATTCTTATGTTATGTCATATGATATGCCTATCAGTGTCAAGTGCAAACTCCTTACTATATGCAGATGACAGTGCTCTGGTTAGTGACAGAGTTTAAAGACCCACAAGATATTTTAATGTGTTTAACACTGGAAACTGGGAAAAGTCCTGCAGCAAATGGTTAGTAGACAACAAACTATCATTACACCTAGGGAAAATCTGAAGCCATTCTCTTTGGAACGAAACATAAACTGAGAAGGGTAAATAATTTTAATGTTCAGTGGTAATGGGGACGTCCATCACTTTGGTTTCATCAGTTAAATATCTGGATATCCCCTTTGACCATGCTATGTCAGGGAGTAAATTGTTAGGGAACGTGTAGTAAAGACAAGCGAATGCAGGCTGAAGTTCATGTATAGACAAGAATGTGTCTACCTACTGAGGCTCGAAGGACCCTATGTCTAGCCCTTATACAATGCCTTTGGATTACGCTTGCTCTTCTTGGTTACTCTGCCTTGACAAAAAAACTGAAGATAGACTGCTAAAGCACCCAGAACAAAATCGTAAGATTCATCCTGGGGGCTGGGACCAAGAGAAAACAGTAGGCCAGGATGAATTACAGCAGTTGGATATGCTGAATGTTGAAGACAGGAGTAAAACAACTGAAGCTAAATCTTGTTTATAAATTGATCATCGAACAGTGTCCAGAATAATCTTGCTGTCAATTTTTTGTCAAGGTTGGGAACCAAAGCAATTATAGTACTCAGGGGGAAGAGAGAGCACAAACTTTGTAGTACCCACAGTCAGTGGCCAGGCTTACAAACACCTTTTATTGTACAGCATATAAAGGGAAAGAATGAACAGATACCCACAAATGTCAAGGCCAGTCTTAGCTTGAACCAGTCAAGATGACTGCCAAAAAGTGTCTGATGAATGATAAAGCAAACAGAAAGGGAGGGGATGCTTTTCTATTTTTTTAGCTAAAATACGGTTAAATTTTACTTTTCCCCTAGTAATGACCCTCGCTATTGTTGATAGTCGTTTATGGACCCTCGCGGTGTAGATAGTCTTAATGACCCTTGTATTGTAGATAGTCTTAAGGACCCTCCGTGTAGTAGATAGTACTTTTTAGTATGATAATAAGATGTTATCTTCATTATAATATTAAGAAAATTATTATAACCTTTATATTATTAATAATAAGGTAATGGACCCCAACTGGAAAATAAGGTCACTCTGTCTGACTTTTTGGGGTTATCCTAGGTTCTCTACACATATGCTGCTATGTATGATAATTTATGTAACTGTTTGTCGTATACCTGAATAAATTTACTTTACTTATTACTTATCTATCAAAACTTTGGAGTCCAGTCCCTGGACCAATTATGTACCTCTGGAATCTTTTGACTACCGCCCACAGGATGGGTATGGGGTGCATAATTAACATATTAAACTAACTAACTATTCCTGCCTCCACTGTGTGTGTGTGTGTGTTGTGTGTGTGTGTGTGTGTGTGGGTGTGTGTGTTACTCACCTAATTCTACTCACCTTAATTGTGGTTGGCTGGGGTCGAGGACCTCAGCTCCTGGTCACGCCTCTTCACTGATCGCTACTGGGATCCTCTCTCTTCTGACTTCCTGAGCTTTGGTATACCTCTTCTTAAAACTATGTATGGTTCCGCCTCCATACTTCACTTGCTAGGCTATTCCACTTGCAGACAAACTCTTGACTGAAGGAAATACTTCCTACGTCACTGTGGGACTCGTCCTGAGTCTTCAGGCTTACCAGTTGTGACCCCTATGTCCCTGTTGTCCCCTCTCTGGAACATCTATCTCTGTCCACTTGTCATTCCCGCAGTATTGTATGGTCGTTATCATGTCTCCCCTGACCCTTCTGTCCTCAGTGTCATCAGTCCGATTGCCCCTTAACCTTTCCTCGTTCGCATTCCTTGAGCTCTGGGACTAGACTTGTTGCAAACCCTTTGTACTTTCCTCTAACTTCTTGTCGTGCATGACCGTGTGGGTTTCCAGACGGGTGCTGAGTACTCCAGTAGGGGGTCTAACATACACCGTGTACAGTGTCTTGAACGTTTCCTTATTAAGTATCGGAAACGCTATTCTCAGGGTTGCCAGGCGCCGTATGCTTGAGCGGATTATTTGGTTGATGTGTGCCTCGGTGATGTTGCTCGGTGTTATGGTAACCCCAAGGTCTTTCTCCCGGAGTGATGTCTGCAGTCTTTGTCCACCTAGCCTATACTCTGTCTCGGGTCTTCTTTTGCCCTCACCATCTTCATGACTTTGCTTTTGGGCTGTTGAATTCGAGAAGCCAGTTATGTCACATGTCAGCCTCGCCAGGTCTCTTTGCAGTCATGCCTCATCCTCGTCCGATTTAATTCTTCTCATCAACTTCACGTCATTCTGCGAAACAGGGACACTTCAGAGGTTCTAGTCCTTCATCATGTCGTTCACATATATCAAAAATAGCACTGGTCCTTGAACTGACCCCGGGGGGACTCCGCTCGTAACAGGCGCCCACCCTGTGATACCTCTTACGTACCATGGACTCGGTGGCTGCCTCACTGTCAGGTATTTCCTTATCCATTGCAGTTTGCCTTCCTTTTATCGTGTGCTGATCCTTCAGCTTCTGCACTAACTCCTTGTGGGGAACTGTGGTCAAAAGGCCCTTCCTGCAGTCTAGAAAAACGCAAATCTACCCAAACCCTCTCTCTCTCGTGTCATATTCTGTTACCTTGTCATATAATCTCCAGGAGGTTTGTGATACAAGATTTGCCTTCCATGTACCATGCTGTTTTTCATTTTATAATCTTGTTTTCCTTTTCCAGGTGTTTCGACCCACTCTCCTCCTGATAATCTTCTCCATGACATGCACACAATACATGGTCAGAGACACAGGTCTGTAGTTTTTGTGCCTCGTTTCTGTTTTCCTTTCTTAAATATGGGGGAACTACATTTAGCTGTCTTCCTTTCTCAGGTAGTTGCCCAGGTTTTTAAGGGATGTGTTGGAAGATTGTGAGTTAGAGGCACACTCAGCATCTCTGCTCCTTCTCCTAAGGACCCATGGGGAGGATGTTGTTCCGGTCCCATCGCCTTTGAGGTGTCAAGGTCACTTAGGTGCTTCTTCCACCTCATCCTCAGTTGTTTCGTATGTCATCCAACACTTGTTGGTATATTCCCTCCTGATGTTCCCTTCTGTGCTGTCTTCCCACAGCCCTTCCTGTCTCTACTGTAAAAACTTCCTTAAATCTCCTGTTCAGCTCCTCACATACCTCCTGATCATTTCTTGTGAGTTCTCCACCTTCTAGTCTTAATCTGATCACTGGTTTTGACTGTTGTCTTCCTCCTGATGTGGCTATACAACAGTGTGTGTGTATGTATGTGTGTGTGCAGCAGTTACTGTATAACTATAAGCTTGTCTTATCAAAGTATTATGTAGTTACCCTAGATAACAATTATATATATATATACAGTTTACATAATACAATAATGATTACAGAAAAAGAAACAGACTCCGCTCAACAGAGGGTCTCCGCCATCCACCAATGCACTTCCTCTAATTTTTCAGCAATGTGGAATATATGTATTGAATATTATTTTTTCATGCAATATTGCATGTTACCTCCAATTATTGATGTAATTTCCGGTCGTTTTGAAGGAGATACTGTAAACTATATTTTAGAGAATGGGTGTGTGGAGTTTCCTAATCTGGATTATCACGAGTGTCACACCAGCAAACTTTCCCACGTTCAAGCCCGACCGGAAATATGATATGTTTTTTTGCCATTATAAAATTGCATAGTGTACCTCAATTGACGTTTTTCCTAACATACGAAAAGTTATTTAAATTTAAAAAACCAGCTGCTGGTGAGGCGATAAATTTGGAAGAATAAGTGCAAACGGGGCTCTGGTAGGACTAGGTGTTTTATACGCTCTCGCTTCACCACGGTGACGGGCCTGGGTTCGATTCCCAGGCAAGAGTAGAATACTATTGGACGTGTTTTTTCCACCTGTTGTCTATGTTCCCCTCAGTATAAATGGGTACATGGGTTGTTAGTCGACTGGTGTGGGTCGCATCCTGGGACATGAACCTAAGGTAGGCCTGTCACAGATCCGGGACGCGGGGGCGCTTGACCCCGGAACTCTCTCAGATAAATCCAGAAAACCAGTAAGTGACCTTTCTAATGTATTTAAATATTTTATTGGAAATGTACAGATATTTTTTTCATATCTTGGCTTAGGTCAGATTTAGTTACGTTTGTTAGATGATACATGTTGTAGTCAGGTTATACAAGGTCAACCTTGGAATTTAGTTGATATAAAATACTCGACACAATTGAAATATAAACACATAAGCCGTATATTGTGATCCTTTTTGACAACGTTTCGCTCACACATTGGGCTTTATCAAGACTCACGAAATCGTTAATGACTCGATTGCAAACAAACCCATACCCGGCTGGGATTGAAACCCGCTGTCAGAGAGTCTCAAAACTCCAGACCGGTCGCGTTAGCCACTTGACCAGCTAGCTGGTCTAGTGGCTAACGCACGAGTGCTGGAGTTTTGAGACTCTCTGACCGCGGGTTCATCCCAGCCGGGGTATGGGTTTGGGTTTTATCAAGTCACAAACAGATAATCATCGTCTTAATCTAAACATTAAAGTAACCTAAATCTAACCAAAATTTGAAACCTAATTAAGCATACGATACTAAAAATAAAAAAAGCTTATATAGTTTCCCTAACATAATTTAAGTTATATTGTAAGTGCACTTTTACTGTTGCACTCGTCTTTAAATTTATCACTAACTCGGAACGTGCAGCTGTTACAGTTTAATTTAAATAAAACAGTCAAAATTACTGACAGGTAAAGATGAGTTATTAAAATTACTTCAAATTATTTAGTCCATAGGTTCAATTATTAGCTCCATAGGTTCAATTATTAGCTCCATAGGTTCAAATTTCCTATAAGTGATTGAATGGCTTGTTGATGTTTTTAGCCCGTTGGAAAAATTCTAACTTGATTGTATGAAACAACATAGATTATCGATAAATTAAGCACCTTAACTGACATAAATTATTTTAAACCATGGTTAGTTTTGATGTTTTTTCCCTGTTTACAAAATTTTCTATTTTATAAAATTTAAATGTTTCTTATCGAAAACTTGCAAATTCGATATACCATTACCATTTCAAAATCATTAAATTTGCATTGTTGATGCAAAATTTTTTTTTAAATGAGGGTTTTTACACTCGGAAGTTTGGTTGGCCCAAAACTTCCGGGCTCCCTGCTCCTTAAAAACCAGCGGAGGGACTGCCCACTCTGCGTTATTCTAAGAAAAATTTCCCCCTCCTTTAGTTGCGTCTTGAACTTTGCATAGCTCCTGGGGGCGCCTGGGAAATGTAAAAAAGTATTTGGAGTTGAAGATTTCCCCCCCTGTGGTTGTCTTTTATATATTATAAAATATATATTTTATATATATATATAATTTATATAATATTTTTATATATATATATAATTCCCAAATGAATGATGCTTTGAAAAAAAAACTGCTTTTGCATAGAGTAAAAGACCAGCGTGTTTTTTTTTATTAATCACATAGTTGTTATAGGCAAAGTTATTCATTGGAAAGGGTCTTCACTCTCGGTTTATTGGTCAGAGTCGCCAGAGTTGCCTACCCAGCAGATGTCGGTCAATTTTTTCCTAACTTTTCTCCAAAGTCTAATTAAAAATAAGCTTTAGTTATTTGGTAATCCCCAAAAAATAAAAGGGTCGCTTTTTGACTAGAATAATGGAGTTAGAAAAATAAAAACTTGAAACTTTTCAATAAGTCAAAATTTTTGAAAAGGGGCCCCAAAAATTTTCT
This sequence comes from Cherax quadricarinatus, assembly GCF_026875155.1. Taxonomy (NCBI): domain Eukaryota; kingdom Metazoa; phylum Arthropoda; class Malacostraca; order Decapoda; family Parastacidae; genus Cherax; species Cherax quadricarinatus. The sequence goes on along the minus strand of NC_069445.1, from coordinate 4,085,612 downwards.
GCATTACAAAAAATTATGAATGGGACGCCCAACTATGACCCAAACAACAATTTGCATTTCACTTTGAATCTAGAAAGGTGAGAAATAACAGCGCCAAAAATTAATCAGAAAATTATCAATATGGAAAGTCAAAGGGTCGGGTTTTATTCATTTGAAAAAGTGAAATTATTGAGACATATTTTAAATGGCGTTATAACGGGTGTCGTGCAGGCTCTGTAAAGGCAGGAATAAAAAAACCAGATTGTTCGAATTTTTTCCTTTTTTGAAAGAAAGAACCAGAACCGTAATGTTTCAAAAATGTTATAAAAGATTGCAAATTTGCATTATCTCAAACATCGTGCAGGATTGTGTTCAATCCCCCAAAGGTAAATAAAGCGAAAATAAGAGCAAGTTTAAAAAAAAAATAAATTAAAGTCGGGGGAAGTGGTTGTGTAATGAACGCTAAAACTCCCTGGTGTGTTTCCTGCTGTTTTAAATAAATTTACTTTCGAATTGTCGGACAATTCTTTGACCCCAGTATCTGCGGGGAAATACCTTGGTACTAGTGTCTACTTTCGAATAAACTAAAGCAATTGTTACCCCATAATGTTTTTGTAGTAAAAGTTTGTTTCAGTTTTTTTGTCTTATCCGTCCACTTTTTTAAATGGATCACGGATTTTTGACAGCCGAAATTTTCAGTTCTCTTTCAATGAGATTTATTTTTTATTGGGGGTCTGTAGGGTTATTTTGCATTCATTCAGTTCTGGGTAACCTTCTTTTACTTGTCCAAGATGACACTCTTCAGTTGATAATTGCCTTGTGTGCTTTGGTAATTTTCATTCTGGAAGCGTTTGCCGTCCAGTAACTTTTTCAGTCCAATGCAGAAAAACGGGGAAAGTTGAGAAGTTTGAGGCAGTCAGCCCTCAGGATGCAGTCGATATGTTTAGAACATTGTCTTGCTTAGGAAGAGTCCCCAGTAAAAAAAACACTTTGTAAAGACAGTCGGGCCCTGTAAGATATGTAAATTTCCCAAAACCCCTGCATCAAGATCTCAAGAATTTCTGTGTTGACATAATTTTATAAATGTTTTTTTCCACGTCCCACTGCATAAACCCCAATACATCAATACACGAGCCCCTTCTCCATACATAATGATTCTTTAAAACCCCATTCAACTCCAGTCTGGGGGGCTGATTTATTAAAAACTCCTTCTTATCTTCCAACTTCCCGTTTTAAAATGAAAAAAGTCATGGTGGTGAAAATTTTTCGGAAAAAAAATTCCCATATGTGCAAAAGTTTTAATTATAAATTTATAGGTTGTTTAACACTGCTTACGGAACCTCCCTCCCATTTTATTGTTACTCCTGCAATTAAAAATTTTTTTTAGATCAATCGATATTGCAGTCTTCGATTTTTTTTTTTGGAAAGCAAATTTGGTACATCAAAAATCCTTTTTTTTTTCATCATTATTTATTAAGAAATTTTTATTTAATGTCGCTTTTTTCATATTTCCAAAAAAGAAAAAAACTTGAGTTATAATTTACGTCAATTTCTTTCTGTTAATTTCATGGGGCCCCAATTTTAAAAAAATTTAAAAATTCATTGGTTTTTGAACCTAAGCTTAAAATTAGACCAAAAGGGCCCAGGGGCCTATTGGAAGCTCTGAATTGCGCCCCTGCCCAAACATCTGACCCCCTGTTATAATAACTTTATAATAATAGGCTAAAAAAATAAAAATCAAAGCTCGTTAATCTTTAGTTAACAAATAATGACACTACATGAAACTAAACGGCTCTTCCGTTGGTGAAAATGTCCTCAAATTCAGTTTATTCTCTTATTACACTCAGCGAGAAGTTACCGAGTATGCCTTGACCCATGGGGCCCCCTTTTACAAAACTTTAAGTTCTAACTTTCTGAATGATCTTCACAGGGGGAAAAATGGAAATGCAAAGGTTTTTGCATTATCTGAAAATTTTTCATAATTAAGGAGACGTTTTATCTCCATACGAACAAAAAAAAATCGAGAATATTTAGGTTTGATATTTTTTGTTGCCCCGATTTGATGAAAACTTCTCGTGCCCAAAAAGTTTCCCATAGCGTGTTTGTCAACATCGGTATACAATTCCCCAAAAATTTTTAGCACTTTTTTTTTACGTTTTTACTGTTGCGTTGTAAATAGTCTTTGACATCAAAAAGGAAAACCAAATTTTTGCGTCAAGTAAGGGGAAACGAGCGAACCTTTCATCTTTCTTCTGAAGCGGTTCGAGTGTTCCCTTCATTACTTTCCCCGCCCCCCTTGGTGTTTAAATCGCGTCTCTTTGGGGTAAACATCATCATTCGTTTCTTTGTTGACTTTTTCGTTCAGTATTCCAGTTTACAGAGCCCAGTCCTTCTTCGAGTATCACTTACCAACACTTCTTTCCTCTCAAATAAACCGGAGGCTTACAAATCCAGGGAAAAACGTGGAATTCATGCAAGGATCGATCCCGCACCCTCTTTTGATTTGGGGCGTGTGAATGGTACTTTTTTTCCAAAATCCCAGCAAATGAAAATCGTAACTCAGCATGCGGTTATATAGTTGCCCTTGTCACTTCGTCTTTCATGGTCTCGTTTACATTGTTGTCATGTCCTGGGGAACTTGAAGTATTTTCAAATACTTTTTGATGGGCTTCACCGGTTCGGGCTCCGACTTAACAACCCCTGGCACGGCATTTTTGAGTTCTTCCAGCGCTGTGTTGAACGAGAGAGAAACACGTAGAGGCTTCGATGATTCCAAAAAGTAACCTCATTGTTTTCCCGATTGGCTGCCTCCCCCCCCCGTTTAAAAGGAGATTTGTTTCTATATCCTCGAACTTTTCCACGTTTATCTAATTTGTCTAAAACTCTACATCGCCTCCGCCTATTCTGTTAACAATGAGGAGTGATCCTCGCATCGACTCCCCACCTTTCCCCGTTGGGTTTCTGCCCCCCCATTCTACACTCGCGACCTTAGGATGATCAAGAAATCGTAAGCCGATTGCAAACAAACCATACCCCCGGGCCCGGGATTGAACCCGTGGAGTTTTTAGACTTATGCCGGGGTTCAATCCCGGCCCCGGGGATGGTTTGACCCTTGGATCCGGGGAGGTAGAGCTTAAATCATTAGTCACAGCTTTTGTTCCCCAAACGATGTCTGAGTTAAAATATTCACATTGTGTTTTTAGCGGTTTTTGCTTTCATACTCTCTGTGCTGACGGCGGATTCGCACCCCTTTCAAAGTTTTATAAATTAGGAATTGGCACATAGAAGTCCAGAGAAAACAGCCCTTAAGTTCTTTAATGAAGGTACGTTCATCTAGATGTTAAATAGTGTATGTGTAGGTGACGGCTGGTTGGTCCAACACTTTAGAGGGCACCTAGCAGCTGTATGGGTTGTCTGCGTTTTGGCGTTGTTGGGTGTTGGGACACCTCTTGCCCTTTTCCCGACGTGATGTCATTCACATATTAAGAAAAAAGCACAGGTAGGATGATTTGTGAAGCCCCTTGACAATGCGCCCCCTCGATGCCTATCACCCCACCACCCATAATTTCCTTCTGTCGGTACTCCCGGGGTTTATTTCAAAACTTTTCCCGCTATTGTGCTGCTCCCCTTTTTATGATATGTGTCAAAAGCCTACTTTCGGTGTGTGTTTTGTGTTGGTGCCTGTTGTATATTAAAATGGAATGTGTGTATTGTGTGGGTGTTTGTGGGTGTAAGTGTGTGATGTTGTGTTTGGGTTCCCCTTTAAATATGTACCGTGTTGAGTGGGGCCTGTGTGTTAATATTGTTGTATATTTGTTTTGGGTGCTAGTGTTAAAAAAACTTGTAGGGCACACTAACCTGAAGGGGGTTTGTAACCCCAAAGGTAAAACCATTTAGAAAATACGTCGTCAAGGGAGCCTGTCTTACTTATTTCCATTCGGGGACTTTTATTTTTTTCCCAAAGATTTGACGCAACCCGGGAACTCTAAACACCAGGCCCCTATTATTACTGGTGTGCAGGGGCGCAGGTAAAAAGGAAAATATATCGTGTCCAATCTTAGGGGAGAGAACCCGGGCCCCCCTTTTATGAGCTGGCAAGTTCCAACGGAACTAAGAATTTCTAATATGTAAGCTTGTGTATATTTTGTGTAGGTGTCTGCGCGTCAAAAGTGTGTCGGTATGATGTTCCTCCAAGATCCCCTTTTTTTGAGTGGGTTTTAAACTTTTGACCCCTCTAAAAGTATTCATCTGCGGGCTTTTTTGTCCTTCCCCAATCTTCATGAATTTTGCACTGGTGGGGTTTTTAAACCCTTAGGAGCATTTATCGGCCCCGATATGTGCCTGCGATCCTTTGGTCCCACTAATCCCCCGTCCCCCTTTAATTCTCGCATTGTTCCACGTCTGAAACAAAGGATACCCCTGAATTATCCCCTTTCTCATGTCATTCACATATCCCGAAATGCGTCGCCCAAAGGGCTGACGCTTGTGTAACACCATTGTCACATGTGCCCACTCTGCCCCCTCGTTACTCGTGAAGTTTTTAACTGCCCCTTTAGACCCTCAAAGAGTATGTGAAACCACCTTCCCCCTCATGAAAAGAAAATATGAAAACATTTTAACAGAAAAAAAAAAATTTTTTGACAAACAAAAAAATATTTGTTTAAATGTTAAAAACGACAAACATAAAAAGTTCCTAACTGAAACAAATAATGAGTAATAAAATATATAAATAAATTTTGTGAAAAAAAGTAATACAGCGGACAGATGTTGTCCCCTTTTACCCACGGTGTGGGTTAAAAGTTGCTAAGGATTCAAGAGGAACGAGAAGCCGGGGGGCGTGATGGAAGTTTTTGCAGGTGTTTTAAGGTTTTTTTTGGGTGGGTTTTTTACAAGCGGGTTCAAGAGAAGGCATGGAGGTTTTACTTTATTTGTGGTTCTGGGTACAAGGCAGTGTGTTACTAACGCCCTAGGCCCCAAGGGGTTTATGCCTGCGGGGAGAGAGGAGCAGCCTTTTTCTGAGGTGCCTGGGCGCCAAGTGAGGGGGAGGAGGGGTTTTTGCCGTTTTAAGGGGATGCCCCCTGAGGGCCTCAGGTGGTAGCACGAGCATGGCCGAAATAGAACTCAGTGGCGACTTTCGTTTGTCATGGTTCAATCATTAACAGATTTGAGTAATGAGCAATTCACACTTCCACACCCGGTCACAACGTGTGAGTTATTGGTGAAATGTTTATTGCCCAGTCTCTCTCTCTCTCACCACACACACACACAAAAACAAACAAATTCAACACACACCAAACCACCACACAACCCACACACCCCACACACACACCACACACCCCCCCCCCCCCCCCCAAACTATACAAAAACGCCACACCCCTCATAACACACACACCACTCATACACACACCCACACACACACACACACACACACACACACACACCACACACACACCACACCCCACACACACACACAACCCCACATGCACTATGTGGTAAAAGCTTTATTTACAGCTAGCAAAATCAGGGGATTTCTCCAGAAAGGTTGTAATTACCCCTGTGGAAAAAATTAGCTTTTTATACGCCCCCAGGATGGGATGGGGGGCATAATAAAAACTATTAAACAACAATAACAACTGGCAGACGGAAAAGGTGTCTATGCGACAGTACAGGCTGTTACACAAGGCGTTTAAGACCATAGATGTCAATTACAAAGGTGAAGTGCTCACTGTGTGTTCATGGAAAAAAGAGGTGGAGTTCTATCCAATTTCCTAGATCTAACTGCCCCTCTTGTCTCTCCAGTGCCGGTCACCCAGTCCCAAACCAACAAGCTTTAAATAAAAAAGAAAACCCAAAAAATTTTCGAACTGGATCGTGTTAAGCAGAGGCCTTAAAAAAAATCGTGACAACTAAAAAAATTTCGTTAAAATACGTAAATCAAAAACCGTTCTGTTAGATTAACAAAAAAACTAACACAAGTATAACAAAAAACAAGAGTTGAACTCAATATTTCGACATGAGGGGGCAGAAAGCCAAATTAAAGTCTTTGACAGGAGGGTCCCATGTTAACTCCCACCCCGGGGGAAAAAGGAGGGGTGGGGGTTTAGGTAAAAAGATACACCCTTTTGCGAAAAACTCAATAATTATATTAAAAACCACTCATTCATGCTTTTACTCTTTATTTAAAAAACTTTTTTTTTCACATACTTACCGTTATCGTCACTCTTTGCTCCATCTGTCGGGGATTCCTGATTCATTCGGGCCTTTCCCGTTATTCCTGTCTGCTCCTCCGCTTTTTTCACATACTCTTGTGAGGGAAATTTGTCCAAGCATTCTTACAGTCAAGAAAAAGCAACCTACCCAAACCCTCTCATTCCCTTTCCCTTTTGTCTATCACACGTCGTAAAACTCCCGTGGTTTGTGACACAGGGTTTCCCCTCCCTGCAACCTGGGTTATCGTTTTGTAAGCTCATTATTTTTAGATGCCCACCCCTTTTCTCTTTTTGGTAATTTTTTATATAATTTACTTACTATACATGTCCCGACACGGTCTGTAGTTGAATTTTATCTCTTTGCTCCCTTTTCCCTTAAAAAATTTTGGGTACATTTGTGTTTTTCAACCTTAGGTAATTGCGTTTTTTGTGTGTGTGTGTGTTGTGTGTGTTGTGTGTGTGTTGTGTACGCACCAAAATTTACCCCATTTTGGTTGCAAGGGTCAAGTCATAGTCCTGGCCCCGCCCCTTACTGGTCGTTAGTAGGTCCACTCTCCATTTCCATGACTTTATCATACTTTTATTAAAATAGTGTAGATCCCGCCTCCCGTACATCACTCTCCAGATGTTCACTTCCTGACAATCTATGACGAAGAAGTCTTCCCAAGTTTCCCTTTACTCTTTTTGAGTCCTCATTTCATCTGAGACCCTTTGTTTCTGTGTCCCCTCTCGGAAACTCCTAGCCCCATCCACCTTTTCAATTTCTTTCGTTTTTATATGTGGTTATCATGCCCTCACCATCCGTCCCGTCCTCCCATTTAACTTTTTTTTCGTTGGGGCATTACCCCTTAGCTCTGGAACTAATTTTGATGCAAACCTATGCACTTTCTCTAATTTCTTGACGTGCTTCACTAGGTGTGGCTTCCAAATTGGTGTTGCATACTCAAGTATGGGCCTGTCGTACACGGTGTACAGCGTCTTGAACAACTCCTTACTGAGGTATCGGAACGCTGTTCTCAGGTTTGCCAGGCGCCCATATGTTGCAGCTGTTATCTTGTTGATGTACGCCTCAGGAGATGTGCTCGGTATTATACTCACCCCTAGATACTTTTCCTTGAGTGAGGTTTGCAGTCCTTGGCCACCTCGCCTGTACTCTGTCTGTGGTCTTCTTTGCCCTTCCCCGATCTTCATGACTTTGCATTTGGCGAGATTAAATTCAAGGAGCCAGTTGCTGGACCAGGCTTGCAGCCTGTCCAGGTCTCTTTGTAGTTATGCCTGATCATCATCTGATTTAATTCTCCTCATTAACTTGGCATCATCTGTAAACAGGGACACTTCTGAGTCTATCGAATCTGTCGTGTCATTCACATATACCAAAAACAGCACTGGTCCTTGAACTGACCCCTATGGAACCTCGCTAGTCACAGGCGCCCACTCTGACACCTCATGACGTACTATGGCTCGTTGCTTCCTCCCTGCCAGGTACTCCCTGATCCATTGCAGTGCCCTTCCTGTTACGTGTGCCTGGTCCTCATGCTTTTTCACTAATCTCTTGTGAGAAACTGTGTCGAAAGCCATCTTGCAAACCAAGAAAATCCAATCTACCCATTTCTCTCTCTCTCGTGACTTACTTCCATTACCTTGTCATAAAACTCCAGTAAGTTTGTGACTGGTGTGCTGGTTTTCTTTTATAAGCTTGTTCCATTCTAGGTGGTCCACAACTCTCCTTCTGATAATCTGTCTCCTTTCTTAAAAATGGGGACTACATTTGCCGTCTTCCATACCTCAGGTAGTTGTCCATTTTCAATGGATGTGTTGAAAATTGTTGTTAGTAGGACACAGCATCTCTGCCCAGTCCCACCATCTTTCAGGTATCACATTCCCTTAGCAGCTTCTTCACCTCCTCCTCGATTGTATGTATTTCATGCAGCACTTGTTGGTATATCCCTTGTTGGTGTACCCCCCTTATTTTCACTTCCTGGAGTTCTTTCCGCCTCCATTGTAAATACTTCCTTATGTCTCATGTTGAGCTTCTCACATACTTCCCCGTCGTTTCTTGTGAGCTCCCTATCTTCCTTCCTCAGCCTTATTACCTGGTCCTTGATTGTTGTCTTCCTCCAGATGTGGCTATACAACAGCTTCAGGTCAGACTTGACTTCGATGCAATGTCGATTTCGTATTGTCACTGGTCCTCCCTCCTTACCTGTGCATGCTCATTTCTGGCTCGTCAACTAATCTCTCTCTTTTCCTAGGCCCTTTGTCTTCTGTACTTTTTCCATTCTGTAGCACACTTAGTTTTCGCCTTCTTACACCTTTGGGTAAACCAAGGGCTCGTTCTGGTTTTCCCATTATTTTTTGTTGGTCTTGGGGAAAAAAAACCTCCTCTGCCTCCTTGCATTTTGTTGTCACATAGTCCATCATTTCGTTTGCTGATTCTCTACCAATTCTCTTTCTCACTGAAACCTCTTTCAGAAATTTCCCTTTCATGCCTGTGTAGTCCCCCTTTTGTAGTTTGTTTTTTCCATCCTACTCTGTTACCCTCTGCACTTGTAACTCTATTATGTATTAAAAGCTCAAACCACATGATCCCTATCTCCAAAGGGCCTTTCATATGTGATGTCCTCGATGTCTGAGCTTCTCAAGGTGAATATGAGGTCCAGTCTTGCTGGTTCATCCTCGCCTCTCTCTCTGGTAGCATCCCTAAAATGTTGATGCATGGGGTTTTTTAAAGTACCACATCCATCATCTTGACTTCCATGTTTTGGGGGCCCCTATGTGGCTACAGGTTTTCCCAATCAGTCCCCCTTGTGATTGAAATCATCCAAAACTAGTAGTTTTCCCTTTAACCCATTTGTGCTCTTCTGGCAACCTCAGTGTGTCCACCATTGCTCTGTTGCTCTCTTCTATTCTTCTCTTGGCCTCCTGCATTTTGTGTGGCAGGTTGTACATCACTGTAATGACTACCTTATGTCCCCGAGACTGAATTGTACCTACTATGTAGTCCCTAATGCTCATTTCGTCCATTCCATCTATTTCCTCAAATCCCCTCAGTTTTGATAGACAATGCAAATCCCCCTTTCCCCCTTTTTCTCCCTCTATCTTTCCTCAAGATCTGATATCTGGGGGGGGGGGGGGGAAGTTTGCATCTGCTATCCCTGTGAGTTTCTTTTCTGTGAGTACTATAATGTATGGGGACATCTCCTCGATTCTTTTATGCCACTCCTCACATATATTTGTTATTCCATCTGCATTCATATACCAAACCTTCAGTTTTTCTGAAACTGTGGTCTGGGGAGAACATTGGGGCTGGGGGAGCAGGAGACCTGGCATGGAACTATGGGGGGTTCCTGTGGGGGTGAGTTTGTGATAAGGGGGGTGGAGCAGTGGATACAATGTGTTGGTTTTGGGTTAGAATTTTTTGCTTTCAAACAAACCTCACAACCTCCCTTTTTTGGGAGGTTGTGAGGTTGTATTTTTTCTTCCTCCCGAAACTGGGTTCTCCTACTCTCTCTTATCTTTGCCTCCTTTCCTCCTCCCCGTCTTTGCACCCCCTTTCAGTTTCTGTCTTTCTTCTTGTGTTCTGTCATGATCGAGGTACACCCCCAGATTTGACTTTTGATGCTATGTCATTCTTGTATTGCCTCTGGGTCTCTCTCCTTATCCTACATTTTTTGTTTGTTTTTTTCTGCTCAACTCGTTGTTTTCTTGAGTCCCTTTTTCTTGTATACTTTTCCCATGCTCTTGCTCACTTTGGGTTTGGCCCCCTTAACACCTCCAATTAAACCATTGGTTCACTCTGGTCTTACCATTTTTTCGTTACCCTTTGGTATGAATCATCCTCTCCTCAATTAGTGGTCCCCTAGTTTCAACATTTCATTTACTCTATTTCCCTCTATTTCTCTCTCCCCCTGCACTTCATGCAGGAATCTTCTTAGGCCTATATAGTCCCCTTTTTTTAAATTTGGCTTCTCTCGTCCTTCTTGTGCTTCTGATTTCTTCTGTAAAATCTACAAAGCATTCAAAACTCAGGACGTCTTCATCACTTGTGCTAAGGGGCTTTTGTTGTGATATTTCTTATGTCTGCACTATTCAAGGTGATTTAGGATCCGCTAGCTGCAGCTTTTTCTCTGGTTGTAATTCAGTT
>NC_069445.1:4054106-4074780 GCF_026875155.1 Cherax quadricarinatus | reverse complement strand
AAATTTCCAAAAAAAGGTTAATTATTAGCCCATGGGTTCAATTATTACCTCCATGGGCAATTTTCCTATAAGTGCTGAATGGCTTGTTGATTTTTTTGGGCCCCGTTGGAAAAAATTTCTAACTTGATTGTTAAAACAACATAGTTTTAATCGATAAATTAAGCACCTTAACTGACTTAAATTATTTTAACATGGTTAGTTTTGATGTTATTTCCATGTTTACAAAAGTTCTAGTTGATAATTTATTAAGTTTCTTATCTGAAGAACTTGCTAATTACGATATACCATTACCATTTCCAACTATCATTAAACTTTGCATTGTTGATGCAAAATTTGTATTTAATGATGAGTTTTACACTCGGAAGTTTGGTATGGCCAAACTTCCTGGCCTCCTCCTGGCTCCCTTAGAACCAGCAGGAGGCGACATGCCCACTCTGCGTTATTTAAGAAAAACTTCCCCTCCTTTAGTTGCAGTCTTGCAACTTTGCATAGCTCCTGATGACGCACTGGGAAATGTGAAAGTACTTGAGTTGAAGATTTCCACCCCCTGTGGCTTGTCTTTTTATATATATATATATATATATAAAATATATATATATATATATATATATATATATATTATATATATATATTTTATATATATAATTACCAATGAATGACTGCTTTGCATAAAACTGCTTTTGCATAGATGTAGAAAGTACCAGCGTGTATTTTTTTTATCTAATCACTATAGTTGTTATAGGCAAAGTTCATTCATTAGTGACAATGGTCTTCACTCATCGGTTTATTGGATCAGAGTCGCCAGAGTTGACTACCCAGCAGACTGTCGGTCAACTTCTTTCCTAACTATTCATCCTAAGTGCTAATTAAAATAAGCCTTTAGTTATTTGGTAATACCAAGAAGATAAAATGGGTCGCATTGACTAGAATAATGGAGTTAGAAAAATAAAAACATTGAAACTTTTCAATAAGTCATAAATTTGAAAAGCGGCCTCAACATTCTGCATTACAAAAATATTATGAATGGGACGCACCAACTATGATCCATAACAAACAAATTAGCATTTCACTTTTGAATCTAGAAAAGGTGAGAAATAACAGCGCCAAAAATTAAATCAGAGAATTATCAATAATGGCAAGTCAAAGGTCGGGTTATATTACATTCTGAAGAAGATGTAATTATTGATGACATCAGTTAAATGGCCGTTATAACTGGTGTCGTGCAGGCTCTGTAAAGGCAGGAATATTACCACGACTTGTTCGAATTATTCCTTGTTGAAAGAAATGAACCAGAACCGTAATGTTTCAGAAATCGTTATGAAAGATTGCAAAATTTGCTATTATCTCAAACATCGTGCAGGATTGTGTCTCAATCACCCAAGAGTAAATAAAGCGTAAAATAAGTAGCTAAGTTTAAAACTGAAAGTAAATTCAAGTCTGAGGAAGTGGTATGTGTAATGAACGCTAAAACATCCCTGGTAGTGTTTCCTGCTGATTTAATCACATTTACTTTCGACATATGTCGGACTAATTCATTGATCCCAGTATCTGCGGAAATACCATTAGGTACTAGTGTCTACTTTCGAATGAACTAAAGCAAATGTCTACTCCATAATGTTTCTTGTAGTCAAAGTTTAGCTTCAGTTTTTCTTGTCTTATCCGTCCACTTTGTTAATGAGATCACGGATTTTTGACAGCCAGTAATTACAGTCTCTCTTTCAATGAGATTTATTTTTTATTTGGTCTGTAGGAGTTCATTTTCAGCATTCATTCAGTTCTGGGTAACCTTACTGTTACTTGTCCACAGATGACACATCTTACATGTTGATAATTGACACTTGTGTAGCATTTGGTAATCTTCATTCTGGAAGCGTTTAGCCGTCCAGTAACTTCTTCAGTCCAATGCAGAGAACAGGGAAAGTTGAGAAGTTTGAGGCAGTCAGTCCCTCAGGATGCAGTCGATATGTTTAGAACATCTGTCTTGCTTAGGAAGAGTCACCAGTAGAAAAACACATTTGTAAAAGACAGTCAGGCCTGTAAGATATGTAAGATTTGCCGAATTCCCTGCATCAAGATCTCAAGATATTTCTGTGTCTGACATAATTTATATAAATGATTTTTCCACGTCCCACTGCATCAACCCAATACATCAATACACGAGACCCTTCTCCATACATAATGTATTCTTATCAAACCCACTTCAACTCCAGTCTGAGGGACTGATTATCTCAAACTCCTTCTTATCTTCCACAATTCTCCGTATTGAACTGAAGAAGTCACTGGCTGGTGAAAACTATTCGGAATAAAAATTCCCATATGTTGCAAAAGTGTTAATTATCAACTTATAGGTTGATAACACTGCTTACGGAACTCTCCCTCCCATTTTCATTGTTACTCCTGCACATTATAAACTTTTTAGATCAATCGATATTGCAGTCTTCGATTTTTTTTTTAGCTGAAGCAAATTTGGTACATCAACAATCCTATTTTTTTCATACATTATTTATTTAAGGAAATTTTCTACTTAATGTCGCGTATTTCATACTTCCTAAAATGAAATAAACTGTGAGTTATAACTTACGTCAATTTCTTTCTAGTTAATTTCATGAGGCCATTTTAACAAATTTAAAATTCATATGGATTTTGAAACCTATAGCTTGAAATTAGACACAAAATGGCCAGGGGCGCCTATTGGAAGCTCTGAATTGCGTCCCTGCCCAAACATCTGACACCCTTTTTTTATAAAAAAAACTTTATCATATATAGGCTAAAAAATAAAAAGTAAAGTCGTTAATCTTTAGTTAAAAATAATGCACACATAAAACTCAAGGGCATTTCCCGTTGTTTTAAATGTGCTCAAATTCAGTTTATTCTCTTTTTACACTCAGAGAGAAAGTTCCCCGAGTATCCCTTGACCCATGGAGGCTCTCCCATTTACAAAACTTAAGTTTAACTTTTAAGATCTTCCAGGGGGAAAAAGGAAACTGCGATGGTTACATTATCTGAAAATTTTATGCGATAAAAAGGAAGACGTTTTTATCTCCATATGACAAGAAAAAAAACGGAAATACTTCAGGTATTGATATTTTTATTGACCCGACTTTATGATAACATTCTCGTGTCCAAAAAAGCTTTACATAGCTGCTGTTTTTTCAAAATCAGAGCTATACAATTCTCCTAAATTTTGCACTTTTTCTTTACGTCTTACTGTTCGTTGTAAAAGTCTTTCGACATCGAAAAAGGAAACCAAATTTTGCGTAAATGTAAGGGAAACGAGCAAATTTTTCATCCTTTTTGTGAAGGGGTTTGGGTTCCCTTCATTATTTTCCCATGCCGCCTTTGGCGTTAACTAGCGTCTCTTGGGCTATCATCATCCTTTCGTTTCTATCGCTAGTTTTACACTTCAGTTTTCCAGTCTTGACAGAGACCGACCCTTTTCAGTGATCATTTCCCAACCTTCTCTTCCATCATCAAAAATCTCGGAGGCTTACAAACCCGGGGGCAACATGGGGAAACTTATGCAAGGATCGATCCTGCACCCTCTTATGATAGGGTCGATGTGAAGAGTATTTTTTTCCCAAAACCCTAGAAAGTCAGAAAATGCTCACATGGGTTATATAGTTGCCTTACGTACTTCGTCTTTCAGGGGTCTCTTTTACTTGTCTGTCAGTCCTGGAGAACTTGAATTTATCTTTTTAAAGGGGAACTTTTTGATGGGTTTTCCCTGGCTTCGGACTCCGACTTAACAACCACGGGCAGGGCATTTTTAGTTCTTCCCAGCGCTGTTTTTTGAACAAGAAAAAACCGTAGGGGGTTTCGTGCCCCAAGAAACGAAACCCTTTTTCCCTGATTGGTGCATTACACCCCCAATTTTTAAGAGAAGTTTTTGTTTCTATATCCCTCAACTTTTCACGTCTAAATTTAATTTGTCTACAACTTACAATCAGCCTCCCTATTTTTTAAAACAATGAGGAGGGGATCCTCAGATCGACTCCCCCCCTTCCCTATTGGCGTTTTGCCCTCCCCCTTCCTAACTCGCGACCTTAGGGTGACTCAAGAAATCGTAAGACACGATTGCAAACAAACCATACCCCCCCCGGGATTGAACCCCCTGGAGTTTTTGAGACTCTATGACCGCGGGTTTAAACCGGCGGGGGATGGTTTGACCTTGGATCACGGGCAGGTAAGCTTAAATCATTAGCACATGCTTTGGCTCCAAGCGATGTCTGAGTTAAGATTTTAAAATTGTGTTTTCTAGACAGTGATTTTTGCTTGCATACTCTCTTTTGTGATGGCGGATATCGCCCCTTACAATGTTTTAAAATTAGGAATTGTGCACACCCGTAACCAGAAAAAAACCGCACCTTAATTTCTTTAAGAAAAGAGACTTTTCATACTAATGTTACATAGTGTATGTGTAGGTGACGGTGGTTGGGCCCAAACCCCTTTTAGGGGGGCCCCATAACTGTTTTGTTATGGGTGTCTGCGGTGTGTGCGTTGTGGGGGTGTATGGGACCCCTCTTGACCTACCCCTGACGTGAGTCATTCACATATTTAAGAAAACAGCACCAGGCAGGACTGATCCTTGTGAAGCCCATTGACACATCCCCCCCACTCCGATGCCTCATCACTCCATCATCTAATTTCCCTTCCGTCAGGTTATCCGGATTCTTTTACAATATTTTTCCTGTATTGCTCCCTGCCCCTCTTATATGATATGTGTCAAAAGCCTACTTTGGGGGTGTTTTTTTTGGTGTTGGTGCCTGTGTGTATTTGCACATGTGAATTGTGTATTGGGGGGTGTTCGTGGGTGTAAGTTGGCATGTTGTGTTTGTGCCCCTTGTAAATATGTCCCTGTGTTGGTGGGTCCCTTGTGTTAAATATTGTATGTATATGTTTTTGTGGGATGTAGTGTAAAAATCTTGTAGGGACACAAACCTGAAGGGTTAAAAACCCAGGTAACCCTTTTAGAGAAAATACGTCGTCAAGGGCGCCTGCTTACTATATTTCCATTCGGGGGGCTTTTATTTTCTTCCCAAAGATTCGACGCCAACCGGCAACTCTAAACACCCCGGCACCTACTTATTATATGTGCAGGGGCAGAGGAATAGGAAACATATTTTCCACTATCTTAGGGGAGGAACCGGGCCCCCCTTTATGAGCTGACAAGTTACCAAAGGAATAAGAATTACTAATTGTAAGCTTGTGTATATTTTGTGTAGGTGTTGCGCGTCAAGAGATGTGATGGGTATGAGTTCACTCCAAGACCCTTTTTTTGATGGGTTTGAAGCTTTTGCCCCTCAAAAAATGTATTCCATCTGCGGTCTTCTTTTCCTTCCAATCTTCATGAATTTTGCATGGTGGGTTAACCCCTTAGGAGCATTTTGGGGCCGATATGATGCCGCCAGATCTCTTTGCTGTCCTACATAACCCCACGTCCCCTTGAATTTCCGCTTATTTCCCAGTCTGAAAAACAAGGATACTTGAATCTACCCCTTCTCTCATGTCATTCACATATAAGAAATGCGTCACCCCCAAGGCTGCGCTTGTGAAAACCCCACTTGTCCTGTCCCACTCTGCCACCTCGTTCCCGTGAAGGTTAACCCCCTTTTCAGCCCCTAAAGAGTTGTGAAACCACCATTCCCCCCTCTGAAAAGAAAATATAGAATACTTTTAACAAAAAATAAAAAAAATTTATTGAAAGCAAAAAAATATTTGTATAATGTAAACGATCAAACATAAAATGTTCCTAACTAAAAGCAAATAATGAGTAATAAAATATTAAATAAATTTTGTAAACAAAGGTAATACAGCGGACAGATGTTAGTCCGAGTACCGAGGGTTGTGGAAACGTTGAAAGGATTCAAGAGTAAACGAAAACCCGGGCGTGACTGGAATTTTTCTGCGGGTGTTTTACTAAGGTTTTTTGGGGTCGTTGGTTTTACAAGGGGGTTCAATGAGAAGGCTCGGGGGCTTTTACTTATTTGTGGTATCTGGGTACACAGGCAGTGTTTAATAACAGCCCCAGGCCCCCAAAGGGGGCTGCCTGGGGGAGAAGGAGCAGGCCTTTTTACTCGAGGGTGCCCCGGGGCCAAGTGAGGGAGAGGCAGGGTTTAATGCGTTTCAAGGGCATGCCCCGAGAGGCCCACAGGTGGTAGACAGCTGGCACGAAAAAATGAAATCAGCTGGCAGACTTACTTTGTAATGGCTGCAATCTTTAAAAGTTTTAGGTAAAGGCAATTCACACTTCCACACCCGGTCAAACTGTAGTGGTTATTGGGCAAAGTTGATTGCCCCAGTCTTCTCTCTTCACACACCAAACCCACACAAAACAAATTCATACACAACACACAAACCACACACACCCCCACACCACACACCAAACACACCACACAACCAAAACACCACACAAAACCCCACACAAACTCATACACACACACCCCACACAACATACACACAAAAACACACACTCATAAAAACCCCACAAAACCACACCACACACACACCACACCACACACACACCCACACCAAAACCCCCACACACACACCACACATGCCCTATGTGGTAATGCTTTATTTTCAGCTAGCAAAGTAGGGGGATTTCTCCAGAATGGCTTAAAATACCCCTGTGGAAAAAATACTTGCTTTTGACTACGCCCACAGGATGGGGTTGGGGGGGGATAATAAACATATTAAAAAAACAAAAAAAACGGCGCAGAATAGGCTGTTATGCAGAAGTACAGGCTGTTACACCAGGCTTGGACCATAGATGATAATTACAAAGGGGAATGACCACTGCTGTGTTCAGTGGAAAATGAGGGGGGAGTTTTTGATCAATTGCCCCAGATTAATGCCCGTTTGTCTCTCCCCGGGGGGAGTCACCCAGTCCAACCAACAAAGCTTAAATAAAGAGAAAAAACCCAAATTTCGAACTAGGATCGTGTTAAGAGAGTGCCTTAAAAGAAAATCGTGACAACTAAAAAATTTCGTTTAAAAAAAATAAATCAAATACGTTCTGTTTGATTTAACAAAAAAATCTCAACACACGTATAACAATAAACAAGAGTTGAAACTCAATACTTACAGACATGATGGGAGCAGAAAGCCAAATAATGTCAGTTTGACAGGAGGGTCCCATGTTAACTCCCACCGGGTGGAAAAAGGAGGGGTGGGGGTTGAGGTAACGATACACCTTCTGCCGAACACTCAACTAATTATATTACCACCACCACTCATTCATGCTTTCACTCTTTATTTAACAAACTTTTTTTCTCACATCACTTACCGTTACTCGTCACTCTTTGCTTCCATCCTGTCGGGGATTCCCTGATTCATTGCGGTGCCTTTCCTGTTATTCCTGTCTGCTCCTCCAGCTTTTGCACATACTCTTGTGAGGAATTGTGTCCAAAGCATTCTTACAGTCCAAGAAAATGCAACCTACCAATCCCTCTCATTCCTTCCTTATGTCTATCACACTGTCGTAAAACTCCAGTAGGTTTGTGACACAGGGTTTCCCCCTCCCTGCAACCGTGCTGGTTATCGTGTGTAAGCTCATTCATTTTTAGATGCCCCACCACTTTTCTTCTTCTGGTAATTTTCTATATAAGTTTACTTACTATACATGTCCATGACACTGGTCTGTAGTTGAATTCTATCTCTTTGTCTCCTTTCCTAAAATTTGGACTACATTTGCTGTTTTTCAACCTTAGGTAATTGCGTTGGTGTGTGTGTGTGTGTGTGTGTGTGTGTGTGTGTGTGTGTGTGTGTACGCACCAAATTCACCTACTTGTGGTTGCAAGGGTCAAGTCATAGCTCCTGGCCCCCGCCTCTTCACTGGTCGTTAGTAGGTCCACTCTCCATTCTCCATGAGCTTTATCATACCTTTTATTAAATCATGTGTAGATCCTGCTCCAGTACATCACTCTCCAGACTGTTACACTTCCTGACAACTCTATGACTGAAGAAGTACTTCCTAACGTTCCTGTGACTCTTCTGAGTCCTCACCTTTCATCTGAGGACCCTTTGTTGCTGTGTCCCATCTCGGAAACATCCTAGCCTATCCACCTTGTCAATTTCTTTCAGTTTTTATATGTGGTTATCATGCCATCACCATCCGTCCTGTCCTCCGATTTAACTTTTCTTCGTTGGGCATTCCCTTAGCTCTGGAACTAATTTTGATGCAAACCTATGCACTTTCTCTAATTTCTTGACGTGCTTCACTAGGTGTGGCTTCCAAATTGGTGTTGCATTACTCAAGTATGGGCCTGTCGTACACGTGTGTACAGCGTCTTGAACAACTCCTTACTGAGGTATCGGAACGCTGTTCTCAGGTTTGCAGGCGCCCATATGTTGCAGCTGTTATCTTGTTGATGTACGCCTCAGGAGATGTGCTCGGTATTATACTCACCCCTAGATACTTTTCCTTGAGTGAGGTTTGCAGTCCTTGGCCACCTCGCCTGTACTCTGTCTGTGGTCTTCTTTGCCCTTCCCCGATCTTCATGACTTTGCATTTGGCGAGATTAAATTCAAGGAGCCAGTTGCTGGACCAGGCTTGCAGCCTGTCCAGGTCTCTTTGTAGTTATGCCTGATCATCATCTGATTTAATTCTCCTCATTAACTTGGCATCATCTGTAAACAGGGACACTTCTGAGTCTATCGAATCTGTCGTGTCATTCACATATACCAAAAACAGCACTGGTCCTTGAACTGACCCCTATGGAACCTCGCTAGTCACAGGCGCCCACTCTGACACCTCATGACGTACTATGGCTCGTTGCTTCCTCCCTGCCAGGTACTCCCTGATCCATTGCAGTGCCCTTCCTGTTACGTGTGCCTGGTCCTCATGCTTTTTCACTAATCTCTTGTGAGAAACTGTGTCGAAAGCCATCTTGCAAACCAAGAAAAATCCAATCTACCCATTTCTCTCTCTCTCGTGACTTACTTCCATTACCTTGTCATAAAACTCAGTAAGTTTGTGACTGGTGTGCTGGTTTTCTTTTATAAGCTTGTTCCATTCTAGGTGGTCCACAACTCTCCTTCTGATAATCTGTCTCCTTTCTTAAAATGGGGACTACATTTGCCGTCTTCCATACCTCAGGTAGTTGTCCATTTTCAATGGATGTGTTGAAAATTGTTGTTAGTAGGACACAGCATCTCTGCCCAGTCCCACCATCTTTCAGGTATCCACATTCCTTAGCAGCTTCTTCACCTCCTCCTCGATTGTATGTATTTCATGCAGCACTTGTTGGTATATCCCTTGTTGGTGTACCCCCCTTATTTTCACTTCCTGGAGTTCTTTCCGCCTCCATTGTAAATACTTCCTTATGTCTCATGTTGAGCTTCTCACATACTTCCCCGTCGTTTCTTGTGAGCTCCCTATCTTCCTTCCTCAGCCTTATTACCTGGTCCTTGATTGTTGTCTTCCTCCAGATGTGGCTATACAACAGCTTCAGGTCAGACTTGACTTTCGATGCAATGTCGATTTCGTATTGTCACTGGTCCTCCCTCCTTACCTGTGCATGCTCATTTCTGGCTCGTCAACTAATCTCTCTCTTTTCCTAGGCCCTTTGTCTTCTGTACTTTTTCCATTCTGTAGCACACTTAGTTTTCGCCTTCTTACACCTTTGGGTAAACCAAGGGCTCGTTCTGGTCTTCCCATTATTTCTGTTGGTCTTGGGGAAAAAAAACTCTCCTCTGCCTCCTTGCATTTTGTTGTCACATAGTCCATCATTTCGTTTGCTGATTCTCCTACCAATTCTCTTTCTCACTGAACCTCTTTCAGAAAGTTCCTCATGCCTGTGTAGTCCCCCCTTTTGTAGTTTGTTTTTTCCATCCTACTCCTGTTACCCTCTGCACTTGTAACTCTATTATGTATTAAAAGCTCAAACCCACATGATCCCTATCTCCAAAGGGCCTTTCATATGTGATGTCCTCGATGTCTGAGCTTCTCAAGGTGAATATGAGGTCCAGTCTTGCTGGTTCATCCTCGCCTCTCTCTCTGGTAGCATCCCTAACATGTTGATGCATGAGGTTTTTAAGTACCACATCCATCATCTTGACTCTCCATGTTTTGTGGCCCCTATGTGGCTACAGGTTTTCCCAATCAGTCTCCTTGTGATTGAAATCATCCAAAACTAGTAGCTTTCCTTTACCCATTTGTGCTCTTCTGGCAACCTCAGTGTGTCCACCATTGCTCTGTTGCTCTCTTCATATTCTTCTCTTGGCCTCCTGCAGTTGTGTGGCAGGTTGTACATCACTGTAATGACTACCTTATGTCCCCGAGACTGAATTGTACCTACTATGTAGTCCCTAATGCTCATTTCGTCCATTCCATCTATTTCCTCAAATCCCCATCAGTTTTGATAGACAATGCAAATCCCTTCCCTTCTCTCCCTCTATCTTTCTCAAGATCTGATATCTGGGGGGGGGGGGGAAGTTTGCATCTGCTATCCCTGTGAGTTTCTTTTTCTGTGAGTACTATAATGTATGGGGACATCTCCTCGATTCTTTTATGCCACTCCTCACATATATTGTTATTCCATCTGCATTCATATACCAAACCTTCAGTTTTTCTGAAACTGTGGTCTGGGGAGAACATTGGGGCTGGGGGAGCAGGAGACCTGGCATGGAACTATGGGGGGTTCCTGTGGGGATGGAGTTTGTGATAAGGGGGGTGGAGCAGTGGATACAATGTGTTGGTTTTGGGTTAGATTGTTTGCTTGCAAACACAACCTCACAACCTCCCTTTTGTGGGAGGTTGTGAGGTTGTATTTTTTCTTCCTCCTGAATCTGGGTTCTCCTACTCATCTTCATCTTTGCCTCTCTTTCCTCCTCGCGTCTTTGCACCCTCTTTCAGTTTCTGTCTTTCTTCTTGTGTTCTGTCATGATCGAGGTACACCCTCAGATTTGACTTTTGATGCTATGTCATTCTTGTATTGCCTCTGGGTCTCTCTCCTTATCCCTACATTTTTGTTTGTTTTTTTCTGCTCAACTCGTTGTTTTCTTGAGTCCTTTGTCTTGTATACTTTTCCCATGCTCTTGCTCACTTGGCTTTGGCCCCTTAACACCTCCAATTAAACCATTGGTTCACTCTGGTCTTACCATTTTTTCTGTTACCCTTTGGTATGAACTCATCCTCTCCCTGCAATTAGTGGTCACTAGTTTCAACATTTCATTTACTCTATTTCCCTCTATTTCTCTCTCCCACTGCACTTCATGCAGGAATCTTCTTAGGCCTATATAGTCCCCTTTTTTTAAATTTGGCTTCTCTCGTCCTTCTTGTGCTTCTGATTTCTTCTGTAAACTCTACAAAGCATTCAAAACTCAGGACGTCTTCATCACTTGTGCTAAGGGGTCTTTTGTGTGTGATATTTCTTATGTCTGCACTATTCAAGGTGAATATGAGATCCAGCCTAGCTGCAGCTTTCTCTCTGGTTGTAATCCTAACATGTTGGTGCAAGAAATTCTCCAATAATATCTCCAACATCTGAGCTCTCCATGTATCTTGTCCCCAGTGTGGCTCTAGGTTTTCCCAGTCATTCTCTTTATGGCTAAAATCCCCCATTATGAGTAATTTTGTCCCACTCAAATGAACCCTCCTGGCCACTTCAGCTAGTGTATCCACCATTGTTCTAATTAGCTCATCATACTCTTGTCTTGGCCTCCTGCTGTTCGGTGGTGGGTTATACATCAATGTGGAGAAATTTTCTCCAGGAGGGGGTATCAGCCCCTTCAGCCCCTTTCAGCCCTTTCAACCCCTTTCACCTCTCAGGGGACTAGCCCTCTCAGAAGGGGCACGCATCTTGTTTACTGCTACAGCAAGTAATTGATCCCAGATGCAATACGAGTATGTGATGTGATCAAGCGACCGCCGGTCCTTGCAAGAGTCCAGTGTTGCAAAGTGTAGTTTAATAAGAGACAGTCCATCTCTTACCTAAGCAGGACAATTAAGGAATATCCTGCTCCCACTTTATTACCATGGTAAAGATAGTGTACATTGTTGTTTATGCTTAAGACAGAAAGATTCAAGCATTCTGCTTTGCTTTATAGTGGAAGTTTAGCAAGGAAGCAAAAAGTACTAGGTCAGCTTTTCCTTTATGTGCTAGGGGCAGTGACGGCATAGGAGGCTGTGGCGTCTTCAGATTACTTTTCACCCTACTGGGAGTCACACTGATCCCAGGATAACCAACAAAGAACACTGATCCGTGCATTAGTGTGAACAGAGTGTCTCACAAAACACAATAAACACTTACAGATAAGTGTGATCAGCTTCTTTAGTGATAAGATTGTGAACAAAAAAGACAAACCTTGTGGAACATATTGTACCAGTGTTCGTATTCCTAGACTGTGGAAGACGTGGACATCCAAGGACACTTCAGCTTCTGTCAAGTCACCGATACATGTCGAGGGTGTAAAGAACACCATAGCTCACACTACAAGAGCAAGCTGGGTTGCAGATTTCTTGTAGTATGGGGGACTGTGCAGTTCTTGTGTTGCAAGGAGTTTGTAATCAACCTATAGTCGGCAGTGAGGTGTGGACTTTAGAGCCCAAAACCATGTAAGTTCGTCAGCAATCAGGAATGAATATGCTGACATAACCCCCCCTAGGGTAAATTATTTTAACCCATAATATACTCCTTTTACAGCCCGTTGTGAATGATAAAAAAAAACTTTCAAACCCCCCCTGCAGGGCAGCTTGTAGCGATGGCTGTGTTTTACAAAGACCCCCTAACTTTAACCTTAGCGGGGGAAACCATTTCACAACAATTTGGTCTGCTCGAACCGGAAAAGGAAAAACCTGTGGTCCAAAATGTTGTGCTACAGGTACAAATACCAAGAGCCCAAAAGGTCCTTCGAAAAAAGCTGTAAAAAACTAGTTTTTTTACAATAAATCAGTATAAATGAGTCCCCTCCAGGTAAATCAAGAGAATGGGTAGCCAAAAGAAAAGGGGCACTCACCCACTTTTCCCCCCCATTGCCCAAAGAAAAGGGGAGCAGGGTGACTCACCCAAAAAAAACGGGGGATGGTCCCGTCATCCCATGCTCTCCAGCTCGGAAACGCTGACCACAAACAACCCAGATGACCGTCAGGTAGTTGATGTATATAACAGTGTTTATAATGTTTATAGACAAAAAATTAAGAGACAGAGTTTTAAAAGTTGTTTCTTATAGTATAACTATTAAAGGAAACTAAAAAATGTTACATTAAAATGGGTTTGGCAGCAGTCTTTACAGACAAAGTTTCAAAATTAAAAATCGATCTCAGTCTGTATAGGATTAATAAGAACAACATAGTTTTTGATGATTTGAGGTAAAATTTTTAATTACTTACACAAAGTCTGAAAGTAATTCAGACTATACGATTATAAAAAATAATTTTTCTTAAAATAGATCCATCTGGGGATGAAATTAAAAATGTTTTGATACATTTAATAATAAACAATTAGGGGGAATGAGTACAGCTATCTGCCGAAAAAACCTGTCAAGAGACACTGTAATAGGGGTCAAACACCTTTAACCCCCTAACAACAAAAAGTGCCCCAATTACCAAGCTTCCCTACCTTGTCTTTCCCTTTTTTCTAAGGTAAAAATTATAAAGAATTCATTAGGGTTTTAAATCCATAGAAAATTCTGAACTGACATAGATGAGATTGCAAAGTCAATTTTTTTAATGTTTTGTGAAGGGAACCCTATGAACTGATTAAGTTTTCCGGGGGGTTAAAGGGAAATTTATCAAATACCCTTTGTGTTTTGCGAAAATTACTTGATGCTGACAAGGCCAGAGTTTAGACTAAAAGTCTTAATATAAAGTGAGCCCCCCAAACTTTTTTTTTCGGGATTTTACAGGCTTTTGAATCACAGACAATAGTCTCAGATCTCTAGTAGCTAAATATCCCCAAAGACAATGTGACTGATTTATCAGAAATTTTTTGTACAGGAAAAAGTTTGTCACCACAAACTATTAAAAGTTTAAATTTTTTCAATAAACGTATTTCATTGTAAAGAAATTAGCAATGTTTACAAACAATAGTTTCATGCATGCAAGCAACGAGACAAGATAAAAAATCCAAAAACCCTGTGGTAAAAAACCTTAAATTCGTATAAAAAGAGTAAATACCCCCACTAAACCACATAAGGGGAACCCCCATATGGGCTTTTATAAAGCTGTGAATAAAAAAGACAGTAAACAACTTAAAACAAAACGTACTCCAAAATCTGTACTTTGTGACGGAAAACATTGGGCACAGTATTGTAGTCAATCACATAAATGGGGGCACTAAAAACGTACTATCAACTGAAAAGGTGCATCAAGTGTTAGGTAACACAAGGGGGGAAAAAATGCTCGTGAAAGAAGGTTTTTAAATGCAAGGGTTTTATATACAGATTACCCCAAAATATTTGCGAACAGCAGAAATTCCAAAATCGGGAAGTCAACAACAACAGCATTAAATGGAGGGAAAAGTTTAAAGCAACTGCCCTCCCGATAGCTCGGTTGGTTATCTAATAATTTACAAAAAACCAATGTGCTAACACTATTTATCAAGGCTCAAAAAGGCCCTTCATAAGAAGAACAGTGTTGCAGAAACTGAATAAAAAACCCTATCCCAAAAAATAAGTTAGATATACTTTTTTTTTCAAATTCTGGTAAACAGACATATGACCTAGCCAGAATCATTTTTGGTTAGGAAACGGGAAAAAGACAGTAGAAGCTGTGGAGTAGATGATTTGCCAAAAGTCTATGCAGATCCGGGGTTTAAAAAGAAAACAGTTGCAGCACTGAAAGCAGCAAAGGTAATTAGCCTGTCCAAAATACAGAGGACATATTACCAATTGATTTAATCTTTGGGAATGATTATTACCCTGTTTTTGTGCAAAATATAGTAAGAAAACATGATGTTCACTTGCTGAAAACAGCAGGGGGCCCCACATGATATGGGGGTCCCTTCCTCTCAAAGTGGAAAGGCTGATTTTGATTCAGTGGAAAATATACTAGTTACGAGAAAAAACCGTGATCATGTACCACAAAAAAAAATTATATTACTGGAAGAAATAATAACCAGTTGATAGGTTTTGAGTAAATAAACCAACCCCACAAGGTCCAGACTTTAACCAATATTTAAACACTCCAAATATAAAAGGACAGTCGGGGGTTAGGTTACCAGGAAAATTAAATCCCCACATCTCCCCTAGAAATTATCGCATGGCTTTGGCGATGAAAGCATAATACAGAACTCGGAGGAATCCAGAGCTACTGACTGTCAAGGATAATATCATACAAAAACATTGGGGACAAAAATTTTTGAGAAGTGTCAAAGATAGTTAAGACAAAGCCATTATCTCCCGCACAGGGGGAGTCGAAAATTTTCTAAAACCCACCCCTACGTGTTGTATTAATTGGCGCCCACGTGCAAAAAAAGTTAGCAAACTTAATGATTGATGCCCGGCCCCACTAACTGGAAGTTGGAGACGTGCTCATGAAATTTCCCACAAACCCAATGCCTACACGGCTGAATTTCCAAACTTTCTTAAGAGTAGGATACGAAAAATGATAAGATTTTTCTCGTTTCTTGGGGCCCTAAAAATCCACATGACCTCAAAGCCCTGTGAAAACCTATCGTTTCAAATCGTATTTTTGGTGCAACATCCTCCCCATTCTTACTAGAAGTCTCTAAATACACATTTGAAGAAATCTGAAAGTCCCTTCAAAGAAACTTAAAGAAAAGCTTCATGGGGGAAATTTCAAGGTCTGTAATAAAGGGGAAAAAGGAATTTTGAAATCCTTTTACAGAGAAGCTAACAAGGAGATGAAAGAAGAAAATATGCCTCTAAGGGATGTGGAAAACAAATTTAAAAAAGCAATTAAGGGAACTTATCAAAGAAGTTTTCGCGAAAACTGAAATTCCTGTTTTGCAACAATAGCGGGAAATTTAAATTTGGGGACACACAGGAAGTATTTGATTAAAAAAATAAAAATAAATAAAAGCAGTACACTCACTAAACGTAGTTTACTGCAGAGGTATCACAATTTTTGATCCTTAGGACTCGTCCACCAATTACCATAAAAGGTAAAATACTTAGCAAGATGCAGGAAGCTAAAAATGGATGAGATGGAATTGCCTCTAGAATGAAACAAGCATTGGATGTAATATCCAAAGGGTTTAAACAAATTCATCAAAATTTAATTTCCCGACAAATGGTCAAGAGGGAAACAAGTACCATTACATGTGTTTTGGATGCTCAACCAGAGGTTATGGCGCTCTATCTTACATGAGTAATGCTGAAAGGGAAATACCTAATTACTTCAAAGGCCAGGTAGCACCTTGAAGGTCAGAAATACCACAATTTTGGAACTGCAGCCTCTATGTAGGGACAAAAATTTGCTGTTATCTCAACAAAGTATTTTATCCTCACTTTTGTAAAAAAACCCTGATCTGGGAAAATGTAAAGAAGATTCTCCGTGGGGTTTGAAAAATAAAGTAAGTTGGTCTATGTAAGAATAAGTACGAAATTAAAAGAATGCTGAAGTTTTCTTTTTCTCCACGTCTCTACCCCAAAAGGGAATCCAGTGACATGTTGTCACTTTGGGGTCCCACTCAAGAAATTTGTGGATATAAAAATTTTGGCTCCAAGGGCGAACGGTTTAATGAAAAAAAACTGGCCCAGCAAAAAGCTCACATTATGCCAGAAGAACAGTCTGCTTTAACACAGCAGAAATAAGTTGTGTAAAACACAGCCAAACAGAAATACTCATTGATGGATTTTAAATACCATCTTTGGGTAAACCTTAAGAGTTCCCGCCCTTTTCTAAAATTCATTAAGGAATAAAACTTAATTAGAATGTTTGAACCATTAAATACTGGGTGAAAATAATCAGAAAATTGTTTTCTTACAGAAAATAAATTTCTAGAAACACAAGATAAATCCCAAAGAAACCTGTCAGATTAATTTTTTGGGTTTATTCGACTCAGAAAAGATTATAAAATGTCGAGGAAGAATTTAAAAAATTTTATACCCAAAAGCCATACATCCAATATTGTCCCCAAAAAACTTGGTAACAAAAAAGAATGTGCAAAACGCCCACAGTAAGTGTTACATGGTGGGTAGCTGACACACTTTGTCTATACGACAGTCCTATGGATACCCAAGGTCGACAAAAAATGTGAAAAAAAAAAATAAAGGACTGTATTACTTGTCTCACTACGTTTTGCGAGTATGTCAGTATCCAGGTCCACCTCTATCCCCGAAAAAGTTTGTTTATATCACTCCATTTGAGTGACATGTGTAGATTACACAGGACCAAAGATTTTAAAACCAAAACAGTTGACAAAGTTTTCCCAAACAAGGGGTAAAAGTTTGTTCACTTTGTACAAATAGAGCAGTCATCTAGAAGTAGCCCCCCTGAATGCTGCTGAAACCTTTATCAAGTTATTTAAAGGTTTGCAGCCAGAAGGGCAGTCCCAGCTGATGATTTCAAAAAAGCAACGAACTTTTTTGTGGTCTGTTATAAGCAAGATCTTTGATCAGCCAGAAGTACAAAAGATGCGAATCATCGCAGTTGTCGTTGGAGATAGTTTTTTCCTATATTCCCCTGGCACGGGGATTTTATGAAAGATGATCGGCATTGTAAAACGGTTTTTAAGGAAGACTCTTCATCGTCAGAGAATCGACTTAGAAGTTCCGTAAAGTTGATTGGACAATTTTAGAAGTTTAAGTCCATCTCATTTCTCCATGGCAGAAGGGGCGAACCGTTCCCCCATGAAGATAAAAAAATCTAGAGGATCCTCTTTTTCGAACCTGGCAACTCAGATCAAAAACAAACACCTTAAAAAAGGGGGATTGAACGTTGGGAGAAAAATTTGCGAGACGACTACTCACCTATTGAGAGAAAACTTCATGGAGCTGGGGTTCCGAAAATCAAAACCCTTTAAGACCTGGTACATGGATATTGACAAAGATGGCCGAGGGCTAAGGCCATTTGGGGGAAAAATTTTGACCATAACCCTGAGGCTAATGGAATCGTCAGGAAGTTAATGTTTAAGCAAAGGTGTTTTTGCAAAAACGGACAATAAAATAGTGCCGTTAGAATTACCAGTGTTGAAAAAAAATAGTGATTCTCCAGAAACACACAGTAAAACTGTTCGAAAAGACAAGCGCATGGTGGGGAGTGAGAAAAAACAAATTAATGTTTGTGAGAATTGTCACCCGCACGAACCTCCGCCGCCCCCCCCGGGGGAGGAAATTTTCTCCCCGGGGGGGTATCAGCCCCCTTTTAGCCCCTTTCAGCCCCTTTCAGCCCCTTTTGTCTGAGGGGACTAGCCCACTCGAAAGGGGCAACATCTTTTTTACTGCTACGAAATAATTGATCCCAGATCGTAAAGTAAGTGAGTGGGCAAGCGAACGCCCCGCTCCTTGCAAGAGTCCAGTGTTGCAAAGTGTAGTTCTCCCCCCTTTTTTACAAATGGAAAAATAAAAGGGATAAATACCGACAAATTGAAACTAAAAAAATAGCAGTTTAATATGATCCCTTTTTTGACAACGTTTGGGGCCCCCATAGTGGGCTTTTTCAAGCAAAACAGATCGTTTTTGACTTGAAAAAGCCCACTGTGTGGGCGAAAATTGTCATTAAAGGATCACTTTAAATGCATATGTGTTTTTTTCCTTACCGGAAAAAAAGTTACATGTTGTCTATGCTTAAGCAGCAAGTTTCAAACATTTTTGCTGGCTTATAGTGACGTTTAGCAAAAGGAAGCAAAAATACTAGGTCAGCTTTCCCTTTATGTGCTAGGGCAGTGACTGCAAAAGGAGGCTGTGGCATTTCCCCAAAATTTTTTTCACCCCACGGGAGTCACACTGATGCCAGGGCTAACAAAGAACATGATTAGCGTTTTTGTGAAAAAAGTGTCTCACAAAATACACAAAAACTTTTCAGAAAGTGTGATCAGCTTTTTAGTGTAAGATTGCGAAAAAAAAAAGACAAAACCCTTTTGGAAAAAGTGTACCCGGGTGACTTCCTAAAACTATGGAAGATGTACATCCCAAAGGGCATTTTAGCTTCTATTTAAAAACACCGATACCCGTTGAGGGTGTAAAAAAACCAAGCTATGCTCAAGAGCAAAATGGGGGGCAGATTTCTTGTATCGGGGGACTGCGCAGTTTTTGTGTCCAAGGAGTTTGAACAACCTATAGTGGGCAGTGAGGTGGGACTCTTGACCCACACACGAAATTTTCGTCAGCATGTGAATGAAATATGCTGACATAACACCCCTAGGGTAAATTTTTTTAACATAATATACCATTACAGCCCTTGTGAATGGGTAAGACAATTTCTCAAGACCTCCCTGAGAGGCGGCGTTTGGCGTTAGCTGTCTTATTGTAAGTCCCCCTAACTTTAACATTAGTGGTAAACCATTTCACAAAAATCACTGCTGTCTCCCCTTTGGACCCCGAGTCTGAAGTGTTCTTAAAATGAGCCCCTCGTTTCTCCTCTGTCCATTCCTCCCATTTCCTCAAAATTCATGGTTTTTGATGAGCAGTGCCGCTTCCCCCCCCCCCTCTTTTCTCTCTGTCTTCCTTGGGATCTGATATCTATTTGGGAAAAGATTGGATCTGTTATCACCCCTGAAGTTTGTCTCATTTAGTGCTTATATCGGGGGATGCATCAATTATTCGTTCTTGCTCTTCTTCACTCTTATTTGTTATTCCTCGTATTGGTTTACCATATCTTTAGCTTCCTTTCCAGTACTGTATTTTGGGAGGTGGAAGAGGATGCTGCAGGTGGGGGGTGGGAGGAGGGCAGAATATTATAGGGCTGCTTGATTGTGAAATTAGTTTTCTTTGGGGGAATTTGAAGAATTGCTGTTTGGGTTTTTGGTTTGGTTGAAATGGTGTGTAGGGGTTGGGGGAATTTGTTAGCATTTTGTTTGATGTTTCCCCCAAAATACCTGACCAGCCCGGGGGGTGGCTCGTAAATTGGATTGGTCAGCCCGCAGTAATAGCCTGATTGATCAGGTCTCTCGTTTCTGTGTCCTCTCCCCGGAACTTCGTCTTTTTCCCTCTTGTTATTCCGTGCAGTATTTTATATGTCGTTATCATGTTCCCTGCCCTCCTCCCCTCCATGCGTCAGGCCGATTTCCCTTAATCTTTTTTCATAGGACATTCCCTTTAGCCTTTAACTAACCTTTTCACAAACCTTTGCACAAGGGGTGTGTTGTGTGTGTGGGTGTGTGTTGTGTGTGTGTGTGGGGTGTGTGTTGTGCGCGCGTGTGTTGTCTCACCAGTTGAGGTTGCAGGGGTCGGTCCCCCTCTCCCCGCCCCCTTCACGGGCGTATAGTCATTCCCCCGAACCGTGGCTTTATCATACCTTGCTTAAATATTGTATGGATCCCTTTTTCCCACTCTCGCTTTCCCAAAAATATTCCCCTTCCCCAACACTTGTGGTGAAGAAATTTCCGTTGTGTGTGTGTGGTTTCCACTTAGTTGTGTTGCGGGGTCGAGTCATAGCTCCCGGCCCCGCCTCTTACGGTCGTTATGGGTCTCCCCGAACCATAGCTTTATCTACTTCTGCTTAAAGCTGTGTATGGATCCTGCCTCCACTACATCGTTCCCAAATTATTTTCCCCTTCCTGCTACTCTGTGGGGAGAAGAAGTATTTCTAACATCCTTGTGAATTTTTTAA
>NC_069445.1:4025612-4053606 GCF_026875155.1 Cherax quadricarinatus | reverse complement strand
TGTTCTTCTCGGTAATTAAAGTGTTGGTCTTCTAGACTAGCAAGTCTTGCGTTTTATGTTTGGTTGATTATCTGGTTGTGAATTTCGGTGTTGAACAAAGGGCATTCCTTGATCGTCAGATCTGCCTGGTACTGGTGTTCTGAAATACTGTTTGGAGGTTCTGTGGGTTTCGCAACGTATAATTTTGCTGACAATCATTACAAGGGACTTGCGCGTCTTTACCCTTGCTAGGGGCTTGAAGCCTAATCTGTCTTTACTGGTAATGCCCTTGAGGTGGTGGATGTGAAGTAGATACTTGGAAGTGGTTTAGGGGAAAAAGGTCGTTGGAATCGATGTTGGCAATGGAGTGCGATGGGACGATACTATGTATCTCTTCTTGGCAGTGTCTTTCTGGGTTGTGTAGATGTGTTTTTAATGCCCGTCGTCTGCAGTTCTAAGTGACGAGGATAGTGAAAATGACTAGAAAGTAAATGTTTCAGTAAGAGGTATTCTTCTCAGGAACCTCTTCATGCTGCAGATTTCTGAGTTCACGCAGGAAAAAAGCTATAATGTACACCACGTTTAGTTTGGTGTGTGGGTAGAGTAGAAGTCGCAGAAGTTCGTGGTTGGTTGGTAGGTTCGTTAGGCTTTAATAACGATCAGTTCGTGGTTGCTTTG
Source organism: Cherax quadricarinatus (assembly GCF_026875155.1). Taxonomy (NCBI): domain Eukaryota; kingdom Metazoa; phylum Arthropoda; class Malacostraca; order Decapoda; family Parastacidae; genus Cherax; species Cherax quadricarinatus. The sequence continues at coordinate 4,052,949 of NC_069445.1, read as the reverse complement.
CCAGAGAAGAACATCAAGGAAAGGAAGAGTGTTTGTCGTCTGCCACTTCAAGTGTTGAAACTTGGATTGAAAGGCTTGACTGGTTGAGCTTGTGTTGGAGAAGCGTGAACGTTGAAGCGTCTGGAGTTTTGACGAGGAATGTCGTTAACATAACGAGAGCCAGGTGACAGAAGTGGGTATGTATAGTGGAGAAAACGCTCGGTTTCCGGATGTTCCATGTATAGGTTCAGCCAGGACTGGACACTAAAGTGGCGAAACCATGGGTTGTCCGAAATGTTGCTGATAAGAGTGTGATTTTCGAAAGGAGAAATCTCGTAAAGTCAACACTTAGTTCAACAAGGTCGATGAAATTCGCCTGGGCTGGATAGGGTAAGATCAAGTGAATCGTCCAGTTTTCCTGTGTTGAGATCGTATGGCTTGTGTTAGTAGCTTAATTTGGTGAATAGGGAAGTTAACGTCCAGGTGGGGAGTTTTCTTTTTTCTGATGTTGATGTTGCGATTGAGAAAAATCACCCGAATGTTTGAGATGTGCGGTGGACTGATTGTGGGCCAAGAGTTTAGAGAGGGGGTTTAGCTAGAATTCCTGGAGCTGGTGAGAGACACTGCCCTATCCCGAGGATATGGGCTTCAATGGAGATACCTGGCTTCATGTGTGTTTTAGGCATGACTGTACATTTTCTGGTAGGTCTGGGGTTGCTGGGATGGTTTGTGCAGGAGATTTCTTCCCTTGTTTGAGGTCTCTCAGAATGCAGGCGAATCCTCGAGAGGATATGCATTTCGTAAGGTTCGTTCACTTGGTTTGATGGTGAAGAGCGTTTTGTAGCCATACTGGGTCTCAGAAGTGGATTGTGGATTTTGTTCTCTGTAATCGTCAGTGTTCATGATTTAAACCACCTCCACTCTTTTTCAGACGGTGGTTAACCTGTGGTGTGTCTTCTGCTAAAGCTGGTAGAGTCTGCATTGATGTAGCGTTCGAGGTATGACTGGGGAGCTCTATGTTGAGATGGTCGCTGAAATGATGCCTTTGTAGATAGCTTTTTGGAAATCCTGAGTCATTGTGTCTGTAATTTTAGGAAGAAATTGAGTCTTTGTTTCGGTTTTCAGAATTCCTGTTACAAATTTGAGGCTAGCTGAGGGCTTACAGTTTCTGTTGTTGAAGGTGGGCCGAGAAGAAAGATTTTGATAAGTTCAGTCTTCTAACTTTTCACTGGACTATTATCGCAGGGAGTTGAGAGTTTGCTAGTAAGGTCTGATTTTCTGTTGAACATTAGCTGTGTAACTCAAGCTGCGAATAGATTTCGCAGTAGCGTCTGTTCAGGATTGACCCAGGAGAGGCCATGGGTAGTGTTCGTAGCTGTGTGAGAAAATTGCTTGCGTTTGTAGCATTGCTTTAATGTCATCGGTAACATTCGTTCAAGGTAGGTTCGAGCGGTTGCGGAAAAGGAGGTATGATGGCATTTTGAAGGTGGAGTAGATCTTGGTACAGACCATTCTTAAGAACATAAGAACATAAGAACGAAGGATAGAACACTGCAGAAGGCCTTCTGGCCCATGCGAGGACAGGTCCACAGTCTCCTTCCGGCTTAAGCCAATGCACCCAAACCTTGTCAGGTCAGGTTCACTTTTGACTGTAAGAGAGGAACCGGTCAACCGGACCGGGTTAGTCACAATAATATCAGGTCTTAATCACACCCCACCACGCATCTTCTCATGTATGTTATCCAATTTAGTTTTTAAAGCTACACAACGTTCTGGCCTCTATAACGGTTTTTGGAGTTTGTTCACCTCATCACAACTATATTACCTAAAACAGTACTTTCTCCTATATCTTCTGAATCTGTAATTTTTCAACTTTAAAACATTGGTTTCTGCGAGTCCTGTCTAGGTAGATATGTTTGCTGCACATGATTTACAGCCCCTTTATTTATTCCTGTCTTCATTTATACACCTCAATCTATCCTCCTTAATTTTAGTCTTTTCTAGAGAGTAGCAGTTTCAGGCACCTTAGTCTTTCTTCATACGGGTAAGGTTTCTGATACTTGGGATCACTGTGTCATCACTCTTTGTACATTTCCAGAGATTTTATATCCTTTCTGTTTATACGGCACGTGACCAAAAACTGTGCGCATAATCTAAATGAGGAACTAAACCAAGGATGTATAGAGTTGAAGAACAACCGAGTGATCTCCTATTATTTATGCTTCTTGATATGAAGCCAAGGATTCTATTAGTTTTTATTCCCGAACACTTATTGCACTGTTGTCTTGGTTTCAAATTACTGCAAACCCAGAACTCCTAAATCTTTTTCGCAATCCGTAATATTAAGATCTACATTATTTAGTTTATAGGGTGGCAGGGGTTATTGCCCTTTTCCAACATTTAGAACTTTGCATTTGTCTATATTAAACTGCATCTGCCACTTCCCGACCACTGCATCAGTCTATTCAAATCTTCCTGGAGTGCCGAATGTCCTCGTCGAATGAATTCGACGGCCCTATTTTGGTGTCATCGGCAAACTTGCTGATGTCGCTCTTTATGCCCTCATCTATGTCGTTTTGTAGATTGTGAACAGCAGGGGGCCCCAACACTGCCCCCCTGTGGAACACCGCTCGTGACGCTTCCCCACTCTGATTTCTCCCATTTATGCAAACTCTCTGCTGCCTATTTGTCAACCATGCCTCTATCCAGGAAAAAAATTTTCCCCCTATTCCATGTGCTTTAATTTTCCTCAATATCTCTGATGTGGGACCCTGTCAAAAGCCTTACTGAAGTCCATATACACAATTCATATTCATTAACCATGATCTACCTCCTCAAATACCTTAGTGAAAAAAAATTTAATAAATTCGTAAGGCAGGAACGCCCCTTTGTAAAAACCATTTCTGAGATTCGTTGATTAATTTATGCTTTTCAAGGTGGCTACGAACTGCTCGGCAATTATTGAAATTTCCCTAAATTTTCCCACTATTGGAGGTTAGGCTTATTGGTCTATAGTTCGAAGCTAAGGACCTGTCACCTGTTGAAAATAGGTATACATTTGCCATTTTCCACTTATCTGGCACCATGCCAGTTTTGTAGTGATATGTTGAAAAGATTAGCCAAAGGTGTGCTAAGCTCCTCTTTACATTCCCTTTAGAACCCTTGCATACAGTTCATAGGGCCTGGGGATTTGTTAGGTTTTAATTATCTATTTGCCTAAGGGGCCATGTCACTTGTGACCCCAATAAGGGGCCAGTTTATTTTTAGCCTGTTCTACATAATTTATAATTACTGGAATATCGCTGGGATCCTCCTGTGTAAAACTGAGAGGAAGGGAAAGTTTTTAAAAAAAAACCCCACACATTTCCTTATCACTGTCAGTGAGTGACCCCAGGAACTTTTGAGTGGGCCTATCTTGTCCCTGATCTTACTTCTGTATAACCCGAAAGAATCCTTTTGGGTTAGTCTTCGATTCTCTTGCAACTTTAACCTCATAATCTCTTTTTGCTTTTCTAATTCCCTTTTTTTTTTCTCTCTTTAACGAATTTAATCGATTTTGTCTCAATGCTCCCTCTCCGCTTTTTGATTTGCCTATTAGCCTCTCTTTTGACATAATCAGTTAGTTTTAATTATTGTTTATTCTCATTTAGGATCATTTTTGTTTGATCTGATGTTGTCTCCTTTTGGAACATATTTTGTCTGAGCGCTTGAACTATGCCCTGGAAGCATCATGAGTCGGCAACCATCACCACCTAATGTCACCTTAGTGTCCCGGTCATTTCCAGTTCAGCTCCCCCTAAGTAATTTTTCAGTACTATGAAAGTCAGTCCAAGCGAAAGTCAGGGACGGAGAATGTTTGCTTATTTGGGTAATCCAATGATATATTTAAAAAAATGAGTGATTTTTGATCACTTTTCACCAAGATCTGCATTAACACTCATGTTTATTATAGTAGTGTTTCCCTTACTGGCGCATGAACCAAGGCATGGTGGTTAATTTCCCATAGTTGTGCTTGTCACAAACTGTTTTAAAAAACAATCCTGATCTTTCTATGATAGTTCTCCTGACTCTAAATTTCCTGTCAAATTGCTCCAGTCATCGGGTCGATAGTTGAAATCTCCATTAGCACATCATTTTCGTATGTAGTGCCTTACGAATTTCGTCCCATAGTAGTTTACTGCACTTCCCTGTTGGTAGGTAAGACACTTATGCATACTGGTTGGTAATTCTTTATTATGTTACGTTTCGTCGTACACAGTAGGCTTCTTCAGTAAAGTACGAAAGAGTTGATAGTCGCAGTAGATACTTGAAAACGATATAATACAGTCCATCACCCTTAAAGTTTTGTGAAGTTTGGTGGTCAGTCCCTAGTCAGGAGATAAGAGCATTGTTCCATTGTATGAACAATATGGTACACTGCACTCCCTATCAAGATTTGTGGGCCCTGTATTATCACTCCAAAATTAGTTTTCGCGGCCTCGAGAAAGCTGTTAACCAAACAGTTTCAGTGGCTGACGTTCTAATTTATTATCTTGGTCTATCAAATCAATTTATTTGTCTCTGACATACATCGCTCTCCACACCTTTACTTTGACCCTGTCAGTGTGGAATAATTTTTAGCATTGTATGTGAATTTTCAGAGGGCATAACCTCTCTATCTTTCTGATTGAGGCCAGGTCTTGTTATAGCAATAATATCTTGTTTCCTGCACGCTAGCTGATTTAATTCTTATGCTCATCTATCTTTTTTCTTACATCCTGCTTTTAGTATAGTAAACCTTATGGGGGCTGTCCCTTGCTGCCCTCTGCTGTCCCTTTTGTTTGATGACCTGAATTATTGTCTTTATTGATTAAACTTGCATGATGAATGCCTTTTTACTGTAATTTTTACATCCCAGCTGTTGCAACCTGAGTGTTCCCACACACATCCCATACCTCTATCTTCCATCAGTTTTCAAATCATAGGCATTTCTCCAAGGCCTCTCATCGAGTCTGCAAGTTGCACTACACCCCGCGTTTCCAGTGTGATTGTACCCATCCCTTGCATTCATATCATGTTTGCCATAAATAATAAGTGTTCCTGTGTCTATGACTGGGTTTGCAGTTCCTGGCAGTATCTGTCTTTGCCTAACCAGCATTTTACACTATTGCCGCCTTGTCAACCAGTCAGTTCCTACTCCCCCTTATAAGGCAAGATGCTTCTGATGTTTGGGATCCCTCTCTTAGACTGAATGTAATCTATAGTCCCCCTCACCTGTATCCGTATCTTGCAGTTCGTCTCACCTTTCCTTGTGTTTTCTTACGCATTATCCATGTTCCACCAGCACTGAGACTGATAAATGGGCTTGTTACCATTACATGTCGTGATATTTTTCCTGCTTAGTGGTCTTTGTCGCCTCAACACCAGCTACAGGGAAGCACACTCTGTCTCTCAGTCTTTACTTTTATTCCTATTACTAAAAAGGCACGGGTCTCATATATCTTACCTGAGAGTCACCACCACAAGAATGCGCTTACCTCCATTAGCAGGGGGCAGTAGTTCCCTTACCGTCATGGCCATGAAGGAACATTCATCCTGAAGAACAGCGAATGCGATTTCTACTTCAGTCTTCTCTTTAACTTTCCTTACTCTGATGCGACTTTCCATTACTGGTGTTCCACTCGCACTTGTTGCAGGTGTGGATTGCACCTCACTGTGGCTAGCCGTTGCTACCTCACCCAGCTGACAGCTCCTCAACGCGAGAGACAGCTCTCCTTACTGCTAGAGAGCTCATTCCCACAAACTCCTGCCACCTCACACTCTCTCCCCGACCCATTGAGGTGGGACTTTCAGCCTCCTAATCTCCTCTGGAAGAAGCAAGACTCCTCCTTATCTCCAACCTCAAATTTTTAAAAGCACTGCAGAAGCAAAGCCTAGATGCGCTTTTGTAACCGTCCACACTAATCCCAAAAGCAGCCAGGGTTCTTGACTCTCGTGACGACTGACACTGAGTCCTTCTTGGATGCAAGTGCCGGAGAGATAAATTGTGTCTATTGCGAATAAGCTATCAGAAGACGGGACCAGGTATTTCTGTGTGAAGGATTCATTTTTTACTGGAGTGTTTGTCTCGATGGAAAATAATTGGTATAAAATACTACACATGGAAATTTAAACAGTTAAGCAGTATAATGTGATCCTTTATGACAACGTTTCGCCATCGCTAGTGGGCCTTTATCTAGTCACAAAACAGATTTACATGGCGTGGATGAAACATACGTGAGTATTTGTAAGTTGAGAATGTGGGTCAGGGGGGGGAAAGGAGGCAAGGTGCATGTGACAATCTTTCGAGGTAGTGATGTAGATTCTTAACACTTGGGAGCTTTTGAATAGAGATTTGGGTAAGTTCGTGAGTGGGAGCGCTGCAGTGTTCCACGATTCTTATTGTTCTTTCTAGGAGGAGCGGAGAAGAAGTTTCTTGGCGAGGGTGGATTCAGCTATGTTATAGAAGCGCTGTTCTGGTTGAAGTTGTTGATGGTACAATTAAGTGATTAATACAGGATTCTGAGACATTGTGTGTTTGTTTCTCTGGCGATAAAGTCTTGCGTTCTGTTTGTGATTAAATGGTTTGTGTGAATTTCGGTGTTGTACACAGGCTTCCTTGTGTTCAAGTCGGTGAAACAGCAAGAGACCTCCAACAAAGTATTTCAGAACATAGTACGCAGACGATTGATGATCCTGGGAAGGGCCTGTGTCAACACCTGAATTCTACAACAACGCCATTTAATCAACTACACGATAAGCAAGACTGTATCGCAGAGAAGGTGGGACAACCTCCAATACGAAGAATCCTGGTATCATCACTTATGATGACCATCCAACAATTCCACCAGATCAAACGGCGTCTATAACATAGCTGACACCACTTGCCAAGAAAACTTCATGCTATCCACCTATTAGAGAGAAAATAAGAATGGAGGAACACTGCAGAAGATCTTATCGTTTTCTTTTCAGTCTATTTTTCAAGCCACGCTTTTTATACAAATTTTGTATTATACATTTGTATGCAATTATTGAGCGTTATAGACATAGTAGTATTTACCGCGACGGTTTTAAGCGCTAAATAAATTATAATAAAAACAATAATAAATCTTTATATTCAAGGATAAATCCTCGACATACTGTTTCTGATCATCCAAGGCACGGAATTAAAGAAAGTGGAAAATTTGCTTGTGAAGGGTCGTCTCTGCTGCAATGGACTGTGCACCTACATGATGGTTAGTATGACTGGCTTCTTGTATTGTGACTGCATGCAATTGTATCAAAGGGACGTATGTATTTGCCTTTCTTGTCATGATGAGTACAAGTCATCAGAGGAGTACCTTGATGGACGAGTACACTCATCAAAGGAGTGCCTTGATGGACGAGTACACTCATCAATGGAGTGCCTTGATTGGACGAGTCCACTCATCAAAAGGAGTGCCTTGATGGACGAGTACATCATCTAAGAGAGTGACATTGATGGACGAGTACACTCTCAGAGGAGTGCTTGTGGACGAGTACACTCATCAGGTGTGCTTGATGGACGATTACACTCATGCAAAGGAGTGCCTTGATGGACGAGTGTACACTCATCAAGGAGTTTTGCCTTGATGGACGAGTACATCATCAAGGTAGTGCCTTGTTGTACGAGTACACTCATCAATAAGGAAGTGACCTGGTTGGAACGAGTAACTCATCAAAGGAGTGCCTTGATGGACGAATACACTCATCAAAGGAGTGCCTTGATGGACGAGTACGATCTCATCAAAGGAGTGCCTTGATGGACGAGTACACTCATCAGAGGGATGCCTTGAGGACGAGTCCACTCATCAGAGGAGTGCCTTGATGGGACGAATACCACTCATCAGAGGAGTGCCTTGATGGATCGGTACACTCTTCAGAGGAGTGCTCTTGATTGGACGAGTACACTCATCAGTAGGAGTGCCTTGATGCGGACGCGTACATTCTTCAGAGGAGTGCCTTGATGGACGAGTACGCTCATCAAAAGAGTGCTCCTTGATGGTGGACGAAGATACACTCATCAAGGAGTGCCTTGATGACGTGTTACCGATCTCAAAGTGAGTGTCCTTGATGGACGGTACACTCATACAAAGGAGTGCTTGATGGACGAGTACACACATCAATGGAGTGCCTTGATGTCGAGTACACTCATCAAAGGAGTGCCTTGAAGGACGAGTACTCTCATCAAAGGAGTGCCTTGATGGACTGAGTACACTCATCAAAGGAGTTGCCTTGATCGAGACGAGACACTCATCAAAGGAGTGCCTTGATGGCGAGTACAGTCATCAAAGGATGTGCCTTGATTGGACGGCACACTTCTATCAAAGGTAGGGCCTTATGGGACGAGACATCTTCAAAGGAAGGGCCTGAGGACGAGTACACTCATCAAAGGAGTGCCTTGATGGACGGATGTACACACATCAAAGGACTGTGCTCCAGTGATGGGCCGAGTACACTCATCAAAGGAGTGCCTTGATGGACGATTGACACTCATCCAAAAGGAGTGCCGTGATGGACGTGTACACTCATAAAAAGGTTGTGCCTTATGGCGAGTACACACATCAAAGGATGTGCCATTGATGGACGAGTAAATCATCAATGGAGTGCCTTTGATGGATCGTGTACACTTCTATCAAAGGAGTGCGTGATGGAGGTACACTCATCAAAGGTGTGCCTTGTTTGGGACGAGTACACTATCAAAGGAGAGCCTTGATGGACGCGTTACCATCATCAAAAGGATGAGTGCCTTGATGGACGAGTCACACTCCATCAAAGGAGAGCCTTGATGACGAGACACTCATCAAAGGAGTGCCTGATGGACGAGTAAACTCTTCAGAAGGATGTGCCCTTGATGGACGAGTACACGCTCCCTCAAAGTGATTGCTTGATGGTCGAGTACACTCATCAAAAGGTAGTGCCTTGATGACGAGTCACTCAGCAACGGGTGCCTTGATGGACGAGTACACTATCATAAGGAGTGCCTTGAGTACGAGTACACTCATCAAAGGGAGTGCCTTGTGGAGGAGCACACTCTTCTCAAAGGATGTGTCCTTGATGGGACGAGCAAAATCATACAATCGTGAAGAGTCCTTGAATGGAGCGAAGCACGATCATCAAAGGAGTGCATTGATGGACGAGTACGCTCATACAAGGAGAAGTGCCCTTGATGGACGAGTACACTCATCAAAGGATGTGGCTGTGATGGACGAGTACAGTTGCATATAAAAGGAGTGCCTTGATGGACTGGGACGAGTTCACTCATCAAAGGACGTGCCTTGTTGGACGAGTCACTCATCAAAGGAGTGCCTTGTGGACGTAGTACTCATCTCAGTGGAGGCCTTGAGGACGAGTACTCTCATCAAAGATTTGTGCTCTTGATGGACGAGAGTACACTCATCCAAAGGAGTGCTTGATGGACGAGTTACGATCATAAAGGAGTGCTTGATGTTGTGGAACAAAGCGTTCCTATTATCTCTATGTCTTTCTTTCGATTTATTCTCTTAAATTATATGTGCTGCTTCTTATTTCTTAGCTAAATTATTATTTAAATCAGAAATTTAACATGAAAATACCGCATTATCAACATATCTACATATAGAGATATTCTTGATATTATATTATTATATTAGTTGGTAACTCGTGTAATAACACTAACTCTCGACATGTAAATACAGGTGAATTAGAGAATTGTATTTGGTATTCTTAATTTAAAGTTTGAAGTCATTAATTTTTATTAATAAATTAGTAATTTTACTGTGCGCAATCACTTTCGCTAGATAATATTTTGTATATATATTCTGAGGTTGGTAGTTTAATCCTGTTATAGTGAGAAGTATTTTGGTCTGGTGGTATAATCATAAGAATCGCAGCCTTAAGACCGCAGTGTATGTCCTTTAGACTAACCATAGAAACCTTTTTATTTGTCAGTGTAATACGCTAATATGTTTAAAAAATATTTATGGTGAGAAGAAGGTGGCATTTACAGACTATAATGGTTGGTTTTGTAGAAGGTTGGCAGTATGTCCTCGGTTAATTTTTACAAATCCAGTGATCCATCTCTGTGTATTTTTAGTCTATTTCTCTTGTTTGTGTATGAGGGAGGAAGTGTGCAAGCCACATGAATGGAATTATATAACTCAGTATTTTTATATATTCACATTTAGAGATTACTGTTATCAACTCAAAGCCAATTAATTATTTGGAAGTTGGGACTTGTGAAGACACGTGACATTAAGCTTTCAAGACCATCGTGTGTTGAACGGGCTCTTTTAAGACACGTTAACCAAACACTAGACACAGATGCGCGTGCTCTCTCTCTCTCATCTCCTCTCACACACACACTCACACACACACTATCACACACACACACACCACACATACTATATAATATATTTATATTATATATATATATATTTTATATATATATATATATATATATATATATATATATATATATAGTAGTATGGAATGGGGTGGAGCTGAGACACAGGGAGACAGAAGATCCGCAAATATGAAGAATCCTTCTACTTGCTGTTAACTTCATCAGTAAGGGTCGGTGACCATTGGAGCATGGGCAAATGTAGCTCTAAAGTTCCTAATAGAGCTGGGTTGAAAAAGCTCATCATAGAAAACAAGGGACCCACAGGTCGACCAGCCTTCCTCTTTCAGACTCGCAGGTGTGTCTATCAGAGAGGAAAATGCCGTTGTACGCCATTTTTCTGGGCACGACGGCTCCCTACGCCGGGAGCTGGACACAAGTATTCGAGATGTGCTCTGAGTTGGCCTATGTTTTACTTTCTATCGTGCATTTTGTGAATGTTTTTGTCAAATGTATTTTGTCTTTAAAACATGTTTTTTCTTTCTCTGAGGATGAGGGTTTCCCTATAACTGTTCTAGAGGTGGTACCTCGCCTGTTTATATATCAAATATATATAATTATATATAATATATACTATATATATTATGATATATATATTTATATATATATATTGGTTGTATGTTTATAAACCAAACGGGCAGGTTAGGGAGAAGATATAACTGCTAGTGGAGGTTGTGTGTGTGTGTGTGTGTGTGTGTGTATAGGCGCAATTGGGGTCGATGATGTCTTGGGATAGTTTTAGAATATAGTTGTTTTGAGAGTACAGCATGACGATTGTGGTTACAGTGGATAAGTGGGGTGTGTGGAGGGAAGAAGAGCGATTGGTGGATGATGATGTAACAGAGAGCAGTTAAGAGAGAAAAAGTAGCAATACTGAGAGGTTTTTTACAAAGTAGTGATGCAAGGAGGGAAGAGTATATGGAGAGAAAAAGAGAGGTTAAGAGAGTGGTGAAGCAGTGTAAAAAGAGAGCAAATGAGAAAGTGAGTGAGATGTTTTCAACAAATTTTGTTTGAAAATAAGAAAAAGTTTTGGAGTGAAATTAATAAGTTGAGAAAGCCTAGGGAACGAATGGATTTGTTACTTAAAAATAGGAGAGGAAAGTTATTCAATGGAGAATTAGTGGTATCAGAAAGATAGAGGGAATATTTTGAGAAACTGTTAAATGTAGATGGAGATATGGAAGCTGTGATTTCGTGTATAAGGCAAAGGAGGAATAACGTCTTATAGGAGTGAAGAAGAACCACTTTTGAGTGTCGGGGAGTGCGTGGGATAATGAGTAGAATGAAAGGGGGTAAAGCAGCTGGGATTGATGGAATAAAGATAGAAATGTTGAAAGCAGGTGGGGATATAGTTTTGGAGTGGTTGGTGCAATTATTTAATAAATGTATGAAAGAGTGTAAGGTACCTGGATTAGCAGAGAACATGAATAGTTCCTGTGTATAAAAGACAAGGGGACAAAAGAGAGTGCAAAAATTATAGGGTGAATAAGTCTGTTGAGTATACCTGGTGAAGTGTATGATAGTTATTATTGAAAGAATTAAGAGTAAGACGGAGAGCAGGATAGCAGATAAACAAGGAGGCTGTAGGAAAGTTAGGGGATGTTTAGACCAAGTGTTTACAGTGAAACATATAGGTGAACAGTATTTAGATAGGGTAAAGAGGTTTTTGTGGCATTTATGGATTTGGAAAAGGCGTATATGACAGGCTGGATAGGGGGACAATGTGGCAGATGTGCAAATGTATGGAATAGGAGGTAGCTTACTGAAAGCAGTGAAGAGTTCTTACGAGGATAGTGAAGCTCAGGTTAGAGTATGTAGGAGAGATGGAGATTATTTCCCGTAAAAGTAGACCTTAAACAAGAATGTGTGATGTCACCGTGGTTGATCAATATGCTTATAGGTGGGGATGTAAGCGAAGTGAATGCTCGGGTGTTGGCGATAGTGTGGTGTTAAAAGATAAAGAATCTAAAACAAAGTGGGAGTTGTCACAGTTGCTCTTTGTTGATTACACTGTGCTTCTGGGAGATGCTGAAGAGAAGTTTCAGAGGCTGGTGGATGAGTTTGGTAAGGTATGTAAAAGAAGAAAGAGTAATGTGAAGAGGATAACAAAAAAAAAATAGGTAACGAAACATTGGATACTAGATTGGAGGGAGAATGGAGGTGAATGTATTCTGGTATTTAGGAGTGGACGTGTCAGTAGATGGGTCTATGAAAGATGAGTCGGATCATAGAACTGATGAGGGGAAAAAAGTTAGTGGTGCACTAAGGCGTCTGTGGAGACAAAGGACTTTGTCAATGGTAGCAAAAGAGATAATATGAGAGTATAGTTAAACCAATGGGTGGTGAATGTTACAACAAAAAGGATGGAGGCAGTGGAGATGACATGTCTGAGAACAGTGTGTAGTGTGAATATAATGCAGAGAATTCGTAGTTTGGAAATTAGGAGGTGCTGGATTGCCAAAACTATTATCCTGAGGGCTGAGGAGGGGTTGAGTATGGAACGATATAGAATGACTTGGAGAGTGTATAAATCTGTAGTGGAGGGATGGCCGGGTAGGGGTCGGCCTATGAGAGGTTGGAGGGAGAGGTAAAGGAGATTCTGTGTGCGAGGGGCTTGGGCTTCCAGCAAGCATGCGTGAGCGTATTTGATAGGAGTGAATGGAGACAAACGGTTTTTAATACTTGACGTGCTGTTGGAGTGTGAGCAAAGTAACATTTATGAAGGGATTCAGGGAAACCGGCAGACCGGACGCAATTACCTTGCGTATTAAAAAAGTGCAGTGATAGGTGTTTAATTACAATTTTAGGTAACAATTTTCGCTTGACCATCTCAGGTACTGAATCAGTCAGTATATCACTGTTATTTTATATAACTTTACAGTGTAGTAAGAAAATGCTTTCTGCAATAACTCATACATAATATATAATTACAAATGGAAGTCACACACATACTAAGAAAAAAAAAATTAAACTAACATTTAATGTGTAAGCAGAGTGGTAATACGGTGCCTCGTGGCCTGGTGGCTAAAGCTTTCTCCTCACACGGCGAGGGTTCGGGTTCAATTCCCGGCGAGGGTAGAAACATTGGACGTGTATCGTTACACCGGTTGTCTATGTTCACCCATTAGTAAAATGGGCACCTGGGTGTTAGTCTACTGGTGTGGGTCGCAGCTTGGGACAAAACTGACCTAATTTGCGGGAAATGCTCAGCATAACAAGTGGCTTTCTGTATAGTAGTATGTCACTGATGTCAGCTATGGTCTGTATACCTTGTACATGTACTTGTATACCTTGTACATGTACTTGTATACCTTGTACATGTACTTGTATACCTTGTACATGTACTTGTATACCTTGTACATGTTCTTGTATACCTTGTACATGTACTTGTATACCTTGTACATGTACTTGTAAGTAAATAGATGTTATATTTTAATATTAAATTAATTGCTGGTGTTGCACATAATTATCCTCTTTCTCAGATCATATTTGTAGTCAAATGTATCGTTATCGTTATTTTCACCTCAAGGGAAGTGAAAATAGCGATGGTGATGAATTCGTAATGTAGTGAGACAGCTATCATCGCCGTTCCTCACATCATAGCTGATAATCTTCCTCCATTACCAGTCTGATATATTGTCTAACAGTTTTACTCTCTTCTATGAAAATACTAATAATTACTTCCCTACGAGTTTAGCGCTTCCAATGAATATAATAATATTATTAGTATTATTGTTATTATTGAGGTAGTAGGTTGGTAGACAGCAACCACCCAGGGAAGTACTACCGTCCTGCCAGATGACTGTGAAACAGAAACCTGTAACTATTTTACATGATGGTAGGTTTGCTGGTGTCTTTTTCTGTCTCATAAACACGCTAGATAACAGGGATATCTTGCTACTTCTACTTACACTTTGGTCACACTTCACAGACACGCACATGCATTATATATATAATAATATATATATATTATTTATAAATATTTATTGATTATATATTTATATATATATATATATATATTTATACATACAGCTAGGTTTTTCTCCTTTTCTAAATGGGCCTTGTTCTTCTTCATTTCTTTAGTTTGTCCATGGGAAGTGGAAAAGAATCTTTCCTCCGTAAGCCATGAGTGTCGTATGAGGCGACTAAAATGCCGGGAGCAATGGGCTAGTAACCCCTTCTCCTGTAGACATTTACTAAAAAAGAGAAGAAGGGAAAAACTTCATAAAACTGGGATGCTTGAATGTGCGTGGATGTAGTGCGGATGACAAGAAACAGATGATTGCTAATGTTATGAATGAAAAGAAGTTGGATGTCCTGGCCCTAAGCGAAACAAAGCTGAAAGGGGTAGGGGAGCTTCGATGGGGGAAAATAAATGGGATTAAATCTGGAGTATCTGAGAGAGTTAGAGCTAAGGAAGGGGTAGCAATAATGTTGGAGGATCAGTTATGGAAGGAGAAAAGAGAATATGAATGTGTAAATTCAAAGATTATGTAGATTAAAGTAAAGGTTGGATGCGAAAAGTGGGTCATAATAAGCGTGTATGCACCTGGAGAAGAGAGGAATGTAGAAAGAGAGAGAGATTTTGGGAGATGTTAAGTGAATGTATAGGAACCTTTGAACTAAATGAGACAGTAATTGTGGTAGGGGACCTGAATGTTAAAGTAGGAGAAACTTTTAGAGAGGGTGTGGTAGGTAAGTTTGAGGTGCCAGGTGTAAATGATAATGGGAGCCCTTTGATTGAACTTTGAATAGAAAGGGGTTTAGTTATAGGTAATACATATTTTAAGAAAAAGAGGATAAATAAGTATACAAGATATGATGAAGGGCGAAATGACAGTAGTTCGTTGGATTATGTATTGGTAGATAAAAGACTGTTGAATAGACTTCAGGATGTACATGTTTATAGAGGGGCCACAATTATATCAGATCACTTTTTAGTTGTAGCTACACTGAGAGTAAAAGGTAGATGGGATACAAGGAGAATAGAAGCATCAGGGAAGAGAGAGGTGAAGGTTTATAAACTAAAAGAGGAGGCAGTTAGGGTAAGATATAAACAGCTATTGGAGGATAGATGGGCTAATGAGAGCATAGGCAATGGGGTCGAAAAGGTATGGGGTAGGTTTAAAAATGTAGTGTTAGTGTTCAGCAGAAGTTTGTGGTTACAGGAAGGTGGGTGTGGGAGGGAAGAGGAGCGATTGGTGGAATGATGATGTAAAGAAAGTAGTAAGGGAGAAAAGTTAGCATATGAGAAGTTTTTACAAAATAGAAGTGATGCAAGGAGGGAAGAGTATATGGAGAAAAAGAGAGAGGTTAAGAGAGTGGTGAAGCAATGTAAAAAGAGGCAAATGAGAGAGTGTGTGGATGTTATCAACAAATTTTGTTGAAAATAGAAAAAAGTTTTGGAGTGAGATTAACAAGTTGAGGAAGCCTAGAGAACAAATGGATTTGTCAGTTTAAAACAGGAGAGGAGAGTTATTAAATGGAGAGTTAGAGGTATTGGGAAGATGGAGGGATATTTTGAGGAATTGTTGAATGTTGATGAAGATAGGGAAGCTGTGATTTCATGTATAGGGCAAGGAGGAATAACATTTTGTAGGAGTAGGAAGAGCCAGTTGTGAGAGTGGGGGAAGTTCGTGAGGCAGTAGGTAAAACGAAAGGGGGTACGGCAGCTGGGATTGATGGGATAAAGATAGAAATGTTAAAAGCAGGTGGGGATATAGTTTTGGAGTGGTTGGTGCTTTTATTTAATAAATGTCTGGAAGAGGGTAAGGTACCTAGGGATTGGCAGAGAGCATGCATAGTTTCTTTGTATAAAGGCAAAGGGGACAAAAGAGAGTGCGAAAATTATAGGGGGAAAAGTCTGTTGAGTATACCTGGTAAAGTGTATGCTAGTTATTATTGAAAGAATTGAGAGTAAGATGGAGAGCAGGATAGCAGATGAACAAGGAGGCTTTAGGAAAGTTAGGGGGTGTTTAGACCAAGTGTTTACAGTGAAACATATAGGTGAACCGTATTTAGATAAGGCTAAAGAGGTTTTTGTGGCATTTATTGATTTGGAAAAGGCGTATGACAGGGTGGATAGGGGGGGCAATGTGGCAGTTGTTGCAGGTGTATGGTGTAGGAGGTAGGTTACTGAAAGCAGTGAAGAGTTTTTACGAGGACAGTGAGGCTCAAGTTAGAGTATGTAGGAAAGATGGAGATTATTTCCCAGTAAAAGTAGGCCTTAGACAAGGATTTTTGATGTCTCCGTGGTTGTTAATATATTTATAGATTGGGTTGTAAGGGAAGTAAATGCGAGGTCTTGTCAAGAGGCGTGGAGTTAAAAGATAAAGTATCACACATGTCACAGTTGCTCTTTGCTGATGACACTGTGCCCTTGAGAGATTCTGAAGAGAAGTTGCAGAGGTTGATGGATGAATTTGGTAGGGTATGCAAAAGAAGAAAATTAAAAGTGAATACAGGAAAGAGTAAGTTTATGAGGATAAAAAGATTAGGTGATGAAAGATTGGATATCAGATTGGAGGGAGAGAGTATGGAGAAGGTGAATGTATTCAGATATTTGAGAGTGGATGTGTCAGCAGATGTGCTTATGAAGGATGAGGTGAATCATAGAATTGATGAGGGGAAAAGGAGGAGTGGTGCACTTAGGAGTCTGTGGAGACAAAGAACTTTGTCCTTGGAGGCAAAGAGGGGAATGTATAAGAGTATAGTTTTACCAACGCTCTTTTTAGGGGTGTGAAGCATGGGTGATAATGTTGCAGCGAGGAGAAGGCTGGAGGCAGTGGAGATGTCATGTCTGAGGGCAAATGTGTGGTGTAAATATAATGCAGAGAACTCGTAGTTTGGAAGTTAGGAGGAGGTGGGGAATTGCCAAAACTTTTTGTCCAGAAGGCTGAGGAAGGTTTGTTGAGGTGGTTGGGACTTGTAGAAAGAATGGAGCGAAACAGAAATGATTTCAAGAGTGTACAATCTGCAGGGGAAAGGAAGGCGGGGTAGGGGTCGGCCTAGGAAAGGTTGGAGGGGGGGGGTAAAGGAGGTTTTGTGTGCATGGGGCTTGGACTTCCAACGGGCATGCGTGAGCGTGTTTGATAGGAGTGAATGGAGACAAATGGTTTTTAATACTTGACGTGCTATTGGAGTGTGAGCAAGTAACATTTATGAAGGGATTCAGGGAAACCAGCAGCCGGACTTGAGCCCTGGAGATGGGAAGTACAGTGCCTGCACTCTGAAGGAGGGTGTTAATGTTGCAGTTTAAAAACTGTAGTGTAAAGCACCCTTCTGGCAAGACAGTGATGGAGTGAATAATACCTGGAGGTTACCTGGAGGTTACCTGGAGGTTATTCCGGGGATCAACGCCCCCGCGGCCCGGTCCATGACCAGCCTCCCGATGGTCAGGGCCTGATCAACTGGCTATTACTGCTGGCCGCACGCAGTCCGACGTACGAGCCACAGCCCGGCTGATCCGGCACTGACTTTAGGTATCTGTCCAGCTCTCTCTTGAAGGCAGCCGGGGGTTTATTGGCAATTCCCCTAATGCTTGATGGGAGGCTGTTGAACAGTTTTGGGCCCCGGACACTTATGGTGTTTTCTCTTAGTGTACCAATGGCGCCCCTACTTTTATTGGCGGCATTTTGCATCGCCTGCCATTTCTTTTACTTTCGTAGGGAGTGATTTCTGTGTGCAGATTTGGGACCTTTCCCTTTCCCAAGATTTTCTAGTGTAGATTATGATATATCTCTCCCTCCTGCGTTCCAACGAGTACAAGTCAAGTTCTTCCAAGCGTTCCCAGTAGAAAGGGTGCTTGACAGAACTTATACATGCAGTAAAGGATCTCTGTACACACTCTAGATCTGCGATTTCACCTGCTTTGTATGGAGATGTTAAGTACAGCAGTATTCCAGCCAAAGAAGAACAAGTGATTTGAAAAGGATCATCAGGGGCTTGGCATCTCTCGTTTGAAAGTTCTCATTATCCACCCTATCATTTTCTTTGCACGTGCGATCGTGGAAACTTTGCATCCTTGAAAGTGAATCCTCAGACTCTACTACTCCCAGGTCCCTTACATTATTTTTTCGCTCTATTGTATGCCGGATCAGTAGTATACTCTGTTCTAGTTATTATCTCCTCCAGTTTTCCATAACGGAGTATTGGAATTTGTCCTCATTGAACATCATATTGTTTACCGTTGCCCACTGGAAAACTTTGTTTTATCTTCTTGGAGGTTAACCGCGTCCTCAGCAGATGACAGCCTCTTGCAGATCCTAGTATCATCCGAAAAGGATGATAGGGTTTGCTGGGGTGGTATATCTCTGTTTATGTCTGATATGAGGATAAGGAATAAGATGGGGGCGAGTACTGTGCCTTGTGGAACAGACTCTTCACTATGGCACCCTTTCCGATTTAACTCTGTTGACCACTATCTTTGGTTCGATTTGTTAGGAAGTTGAAGATCCATCTCCAAACTTTCCAGTTATTCCTTAGCACGTATTTTATGGGCTATTACGCCATGATCGCTTTTTGTCAAATGCTTTTGCAAAGTCTGTGTATATTACATCTGCATTATGATTTTCTTCCAGTGCATTCCAAGGCATGTCATAGTGATCCATAGTTGTGAGAGGCAGGAGCGACCTCCCCTAAACCCATGTTGCCCTGGATTGTGCAGATTTTGGGATCCGGGTTTGATTTGCAATCCTGCTTCTTAGCACTCTTTCAAAGATTTTTATGATGTGGGACGTCAGAGCTATTGGTCTATAGTTCTAAGCTAATGCTTTGCTGCCACCTTTATGGAGTGGGGCTATATTCCGTTGTTTTAAGTGACTGTGGAATTTCACCCATGTCCAAGCTCCTCCTCCATAGTGTACTTAGGGCATGCGAGAGGGGTTTCTTGCAGTTCTTAATGAAAAAAAGAGTTCCACGAGTCTGGGCCCGGGGCTGAGTGCATAGGCATGTTGTCAATGGCGTTTTCGAAATCTAAACGGAGTTAGGGTAATGTCGGAAATCTGGCATACATTTTTGGAGTTTTGAGGCTCATTCAGAAGAAATCATTTGGGTCGTCGATCCTCAGACCGATTAGTGGTTCACTAAACACAGAGTCGTACTGGGATTTCAATATTTCACTCATTTTCTTGTTGTCGTCTGTGTAAGTCCCATCCTGTCTGAGTAAGGGCCCGATACTAGATGTGGTTTTGCCTTGTTTTTGGCATATGAAAAGAAATATTTTGAATTTCTTTTAATTTCACTAATAGCTTTAAGCTCCTCCTGCTCTCCTGGTTCCTGTAAGAGTCATTTAGCTTAAGTTCGATAAATTTCCTCTTTCCCTGGTCAGCGCCCCCCTTTCGTGTATCAGATATTCTAGCACTCCTGAGGAGCTCAGTGACTCTCCGTCGTCTTTTGTAGAGGGGGCGTCTTTTTCTCTCCGTTTACTCCCGCTCTTCTTCTTTCTTAGGGAATATGCCTAGAACATGCCTTCGGCTACCAGGAAGTTGATCCTTTCAAAGGCACTGGTTTGGATCCATGTCATTTAGACACTTCCCAAAATGTTTCGTTTAGGACATGGTTTACCTGGTCCCAGTTGATGTTCTTGTTGTTGAAATTGTATTTTGTGAAGACACCTTCACAGGTACATGCATTCTGCTGTTCAGGACCCCTATGCATGTACGTCTGGACTTCGATTAGATTGTGATCGATTAGATTGATATTCTTATGTCTCTTATCAGGTCCTCATTATTTGTGAAGATAAGGTCAAGTGTGTTTTCTAGTCTTGTTGGCTCCACTATCTCTGGCTTAAGGTGTGTTTTTCGCAGAGACTTAGTAGCTCATGTGTGTGTGACCTTTTATCTACGCTACCTCCGGGGATTGTTTCAGCTATAACATTATTTGCTACATTCTTCCATTTTGTATGCCTTAGTTGAAATTTACCAAGCAGTTAAAATGTTTGGGGATGGAGCGGAAGGTTTTCCAAAACAGTAATCGATTTCAGTAGCTGTTCCTTGAACTGTTGGGAGGTTGCAATCTGGTGGCTTGTATACAACCACAATGACTAGGTTTTGGTTCTCGATTTTATTGATAGAACTTCAACTACCTCATTTGTGGTGTTCAGCAACTCCCTGCAGATAAGGGACTCTTTGACATACAGGCCAACCCCCCTTGTTGCCTTTTTTTCTGTCGCATCTGAAAAGGTTGTAACCACTTATCCATATTTCACTGTCAAAGTGATCTTTTGTGTGAGTCTCTGTGAAGGCTGCAAACATTGCATTAGACTCCACTAGAAGTCCCCTGATAAAAGGTATTTTGTTTTGGTGGATGGGTTAAGGCCTGTATATTGCAAATTATGAACGAGGTTGTATTCTGTGTTTGTTGGGGGATTTTGTTATTGGCATCAGTAGTTGTAATTCTGGAGGCCATGGTGGGCCCCTGGCTGGCCCCCAGTTCAACAAGGCCCAAGGTGGTGGACTATTTTTGTTATTTCCTTCCATTTTTTTTTTTCGTTTCCTGCCACTAAAAAATCACCTGGAGTTGGGTTGTCGTAGCTACTATTGTTTGTCTTGTGGGGTCTGTGCCTCCTGGTCCCTTTTAGATGGTATGCAGGCACTCGATGTTGTAACACTGCTTTTGGAGGACCGAGGAGTGGCACATTTTTTGGGTGAAAGAAAGTTTCAGGAAGAAGAACGACACACTCCTTTAGACAGGAGGTTTGCTTACATTTTTTGGGATGGTCAAAGTTGCATGTCCCATTTTTTCCCCTGTTATTCCATGCTTACAGATGCCCCAAGCATAATATTTGCACAAATTCACCTTTGGTTGAGGGAATTTTTGGGGGGTGTGTTGTCAATTTCTGCAGGTTCTGGGACTGCACATAATCCTCAGTATCCAAGCCAGGGCCACCCCGTCCTGGATTTCCATCTACTTTCCCCAGTAGGGAAAGGGGGAGACTCATCTCCAACATCTGTACTGTGGGCCCGGTCCCTTTTGCAAAAGATGGTTGTATATTTTACTGTTTTTGTGGTGGTTTGGGTAGTGTCCCTAGGAGATCTGGGCTGGCAGTAAGGCTGGGGCTGGGTCTGGTCAGCACTGGGGTGGGGGTGGGGCTGGGTCTGGGCCAGCACCAGCACTGAGGGTATTAGTGCTATGCCTGGGGGAGCCTGGGCCAGCACCGACTGTGGGTATTAGTGCTATGACTGGGGGATGGGGCTGGCTTAGCACCATGTGGGTGACTAGATAGTTTCGAGTCAATTGTTGTGTAATGGACATTCGCATTTTTTGATACACTATCTCTTTCTCCCATGTTTTTTATATTTTTTTGGGAGACTATCCAAGAGGTCATTTTTGTTTTCTTGATTATTTTTATCAAATTTTTTACTCCCCCTTATACCTTTCTGATACCTGCCCAAAGTTCTTAAAATCTTTATTGCACAACCAGAAGCACCTTGCTAGTTCGAGGTCATTTTTTTGAGGCTGTATTTAGTCTAGTACAAAAGATATGGTGTTTGGAAGAGCATAGGTTTTCATGGATTCTGGATTTCCTTCCAAGGATTTTTTACATGTCCCACAGATATGCTGTTCTGACATCCTGTCTGTATCCTACTACACTGTATGCCATGGAAGAAAACTGATTTCCACTTTACCTTTCTCTTGTTGGTGCCAGTAATATGCAAGATGTATTTATACGAACCAAGTTTGCAGTATGTGGGGGGGTGGTGTAGGGTGGGTGTAGGGTGGGTGGTGGGTGTAGAGTGGGTGGTGGTGCAGGGTGGGTGGTGGTGCAGGGTGGGTGGTGGGTGCAGGGTGGGTGGTGGTGTAGGGTGGGTGGTGGGTGCAGGGTGGGTGGTGGTGCAGGGTGGGTGTGAGCCGGCAGACTTGCCCACACTCCACACTTCACTTAGTTAGGCCTATGCTAACTTCCCCCTACACTTCTAAGGAAAAGATTATTTCCTGTTTAGTAGAGGTAACGGTTGTATGCTCAATTTATGTATGCTGTGATTCCCTGCACCTCAATGCTACCATCACTCGTTTCATATCTTATGACTATAGTAGTTACTTATCCGTTATTAACACTTCACTGGACCTCTGGCAATAGTTCGCTAGTGCCAGTCGCTTGTAAGATATTCCCCTATCTACACTATATATTGTACGCTATACTTGGGGATAATTTAGATTACTCTTATCTACAATTTAGTTCACTGTGCCACTGCACATATATATCCTTGTCACTCACTATATTACTTATAGATAGATAATGGTGAAAGTTTTTCTTTTTCGGGCCACCCTGCCTTGGTGGAAATCAGCCAGTGTGATAATAATAAAAATATTATTTATTATTATTATTATTATTATTATTATTATTATTATTATTATTATTATAGTGACTATACTGAGTAAAACTCTCAACAGATTGACAGTGTGCGAAGTGGTGATGCAGTTAAGTTCCTGCAGTTGTCTGCTACTGAAGATGCTGCATCAGTGCTGGTGATGCAGGAGGCGGGTGAGGCTGGGGGTTGCACACTGCTGGGACTGGCAGCCATCCTGGGTCACCACCATCTAGTATCACCCTTGCTGTCTGCTGGGGTGGGTGTGGACGATACTGGTGTTAGCACCCGCACACCTCTTCATCAGGCTGCATCGTATGGTCACGAGGACATGACAGTGGCTCTCCTGAAAGCTGGAGCCAATATAGAAGCTGTCAGTGAGAGAGACAATGGTAACCCAGGAGTCTGTTGTGCTAGTCAGAGGTAGTGTGTGTGATGATAGAACATCTAACATAGATTGTCGGACTGTATTTGTTTTAATTCACGTTTACAGTCAAGGTTTACATTTAACTTTTTTATTACAGGCTTGTATAAAAAAATATTAGAAAATTACGTATACAGGATATGTACACTAATACAATATAATGCATTTTGTCCACACAGTGGGATTTATCAAGTCAAAAACAAATCTGCCTGAACAGAGAGTACAAGAGTATATATAGGGAGCGTAGATACACGAGTCTGGTGGAGAATGCTGAGAATAGGTTGGATTTGAAAAAGATCTGCCCCGGAATGGGCAAGTAGGTTTGTTGCTATGTAGGATAACAATGAAGGAATTGTCTGGAAAGAGGTTCAGCATGGAACTTTCGTTCTGTTGAGTAATCTAAGTCACACCCTCTGTTTTAGTTTATTTTCACCATTTTCAAAGTGCCCACTCTGAAACCTCGCCACGTACCATGACTCGCTGCTGTTTTCCTGACAAGTATTCCCTGATCCATTGTAGTGCCTTCCCTGTTATCCCTGCTTGGTCCTCCAGTTTTTGCACCAATCTCTTGTGTGGAACTGTGTCAAACGCCTTCTTGCAGTCCAAGAATATGCAATCACCCACCCCTCTCTCTCTTGTCTTACTGCTGTCACCATGTCTTAGAACTCCAGTAGGTTTGTGACACAGGATTTCCCGTCCTGAAACCATGTTGGCTGCTGTTGATGAGATCGTTCCTTTCTAGGTGTTCCACCACTCTTCTCCTGATAATCTTCTCCATGATTTTGCATGCTATACGTGTCAGTGACACGAACATCATATTGTTGTCTCAGACCCACTGAAACACGTGATTTACATCAGCTTGAAGGTTCTGTCTTCGACGAACGTCATTCTCACAGAGGTTCAATTTTCATCACTAAACGATGGCACAGTCCTATGATTTATTTATGTTTTCCCAATATCGGATAAAAGAATAAGGAGAATACTGGGGCGAGTCCTGTGTTTTGGGAAACATCTATTCACTGTAGCAGCCTTCGACTTCATTCTTTGTTTTCAAATTAGATCCTTGACCACATTAAAGGTATGTATTAAAAATGCAGCGCCAAACGCATTAACTTTTTGTAAAATGTATACTCTTTACGTTTTTGTTAAACATTGTGTCCATAGAATATTAGTGTTATATTTTATTCATTCATTAAGTCTACTCATGCTCTCGTCTCTGATAAAGCTCCAGTGATATGGGTAACATCTAGTTTTCTTGCCATGTCACAGCTGTGCTCAGCACAGCGAGCTTATTCAAATGTTTATAATCCATAATAGACCTCTGATAATTCTTCACCTACTTAAACACACGTTGACTTGAAGCTACAGGTGCTGGTAAATTGACAGAAATATGTATTACAATTGTGATATAAGGAAAATCAGTTGAAGATTCAAGATAAAGTATTTCTTGAAGTAATTCCTTTTGATATCTTGTTTCTGTACTCTCTGAAGAAGTACAACTGCTAAAAGTATTCTTCATTATAAAGACTGTGGGACTACTAAAGAAACAAAAAATGCGCAGATTAGCTGGTTACCACGTGACAAATTTCCCTTAAAATGCATTTAAAGGTCATTCAGGTTTATCTTTGAAGAAAAGTGAAATTTTGTATGTTTTAATAACCACAGTGTTTTGGTAATAATTATAAGAGTTTCATCGAAAAGATATTTTTTAAATGCTTTAAAAAATTTTTTTGGCAAGAATTCTGAATCCCTTATATTCTATACAAGATTATACATAACTTTAAAAAGACTAAAGGTTTTTCAAACTTTCTCAGTAGATTCTAATCCCTGGCAACGATTTTACCACCTAAACTGAACCGGTTCCTAAGCGGGGACATTCTATGCAGTAAAAGGGAAGGAACTGCTCAGATTTTTCCCCTTTTGGGGTTTTTTTAAAAAAAAATTACCCTTTGTAAACATTTTCGAATTAGACCCCTTTGTAAAATTTCTGTGGTCAACACCTGAAAGGTTTGATAATTTTTTTTCACAGTTCGATTATGCTCAAAAAAATTTTGTACTTCTTCGTATTTCCAACCAAAAAGTTCCTTTTTTAAAGCAAAACCCAAAATTCACGCGAAATAAAAACCATTGTCCCCTTGAATTATCAAGTGTTTGTGCAAAAATTTAATTTTAAATTTTCTTCTGAAATTATCAAAAAATTTTAAAAAATTTCATCAGTTGTAAGTGTTGAACTTAAAACTTTTGAACAAAAACATTTGGTTTTTTTTTATTAGAACAATCTGGAGTGGGTTTATTATAATTACAAATTACTTGGCCAAATCTAATTTCTTCCAGAAAATTGTTTTTTTGGAAAAAAACCCAAAGTTCATTTAGTGG
Source organism: Cherax quadricarinatus (assembly GCF_026875155.1). Taxonomy (NCBI): domain Eukaryota; kingdom Metazoa; phylum Arthropoda; class Malacostraca; order Decapoda; family Parastacidae; genus Cherax; species Cherax quadricarinatus. Next base: position 4,027,445 of record NC_069445.1, on the reverse strand, counting down.
TTTTTTTACACTTGTAAAAACGATAAAGGATTGCATGCACTTTAGGGTCTCTTGAGATTCTCGGAACGTTTTTGTGCCGGAAAAAAATTTAAGCTATTTTACGGACATTTAGGAGGAAGAGAAAAATTGATTACTACGGGGGTGTATAAATCGGGGGGGAGGAAAAGAATTTAGGGTGTCGTAGGAAGGCTTAACGGAAGGGAATAAAGGAGGCCCTACCCCCCGGCCGGGATTAACCCGCGGCATAAGTCTCAAAAATCCACCCTCGCGTTAGCCACTAGACCACTAGCACAAAAAGAAAATTAAACTAGGTATATTTTACCCATAGGGAAAATTTGCACAGGCACCTCTGTGACCACAAATGCAAGTTTTTACAGACGAATCTCCAGCTAGCGTGGCCGGGGCTAGGGGCTTGTACATCCAGCAGGTTTATGTGAGTTTGTTAGATCTGAGTGAATGGAGGAAAGTGGCTTTTACGATTTGACGTTCTAGTGTAAGCAAGCTAACGTTAATCGATTCAGGGAAAACTATTAGCCTGACTTTAGTCTTGGAGGTTGGAAGTATGTATAATGACTGCACTCTGAAGAGTTTTCTGAACTGTAATGTCAGCGCCCTTCTGGCAAGAGAGTGGTTGAATGAGCAACTGTGAAAGTGTTTTCTTTGTTGGATCATCCTGACTCGGTGTTAAAAAAATTATTCAATAACTTAATTACGTCTAAAACGTTTTCATTTGCTTGATCACCAATACTGATAGTTGAATCAAAGCCAATTTTCGTGTTCTATCTGTGATGAGTTTGTCAGGTTCTAAACACATTCCTGTAAGCTGAATTATGATTTTATAAAGATCTACACACAGTAAAACATTGCTTCAGCAAAATCTTCTTCGGCAAATTATCGTTGATTTCATAATTGTGAAAAATATGATTATATTTTAAAATATATAATATATATATAAATATATATATATATATATATATATATTATAAAATATATAATATATATATATATAATGTCGTGCCGAGTTGTGAAACTGGTAAATTAGACAGAACCATTTAAAATTAAGTCCTTTCTAAAATTTTCTCTTATACGCTTAGTATATTTTTTTCATTAATGTTAATGTAAAAATTTTTAATTTTGCATTAAAAGAATCTTAGAAAACTTACCTAAACTTCCTATAACAAGAACAATTTATTTTATCATAACCCCAAATAAATATATTTTGATTTGTTTACAATAATTTTTAAATAAACAACAACCAGCACACATAAGGGGGATTACCAACAGACCCCTGGCAGTCTTCAAGCTGGCACTGGACAGGCACCTAAAGTCAGTTCCGGATCAGCCGGGCTGTGGCTCGTATGTTGGTTTGCGTGCAGCCAGCAGCAACAGCCTGGTTGATCAGGCTCTGATCCACCAGGAGGCCTGGTCTCAGACCGGGCCGCGGGGGCGTTGACCCCCGGAACTCTCTCCAGGTAAACTCCAGGTAAACAGTGAAATATACTTTTTTTCGTTAGGTTCAGAATGATTTTGGCGAAATTATTGCATATAAAAATTTTCGCTTGTCCTATATGGCAAGATGAGCGTTGCTATTTAAGCCACGATCGCAAGTTCTGCCTATTCGGCACGACATATATATTATATATATATAAAAATTTATATATATATGTATATATATTCCCTATTTTTATCATTCTACCTTTTCGTTGCATGTACGGCGACCAGGGGAGAGAGCGCTACACCTGGCGTGTCGTTACGGTCGGACGAACCTCGTTAAATTTCTACTGCAGGAGGTGCTGAATTTAAGCTACAGACAATGAGGTAAATTCCATACCA
>NC_069445.1:3974893-4025112 GCF_026875155.1 Cherax quadricarinatus | reverse complement strand
TCCTCTGCCCTTGGGCGGGCTTGTCTTATCTTTTAAAATGGTAACAAGAGGCTCTGATCTCTTCCCTTGCAAGGCCTGCCACGTCCACCACTACAGTACTTTCCGGCTCAAAGTTGTTGGTCACTCTGTCTTCATGAGCTCGATACGTGTCCCATAGCCTTGATGCTCGCTCCTTCTCTGTAAAGTCCGTCCTGTGCACGGCACGAGGTACTTTACCGACACCCTGAGGAAGTACGTCCCTTCCGGTAACCCAGCGTAAACACCAGACACGCACGTACCTTGTTGTGCCACATGTTTGGTTCCAAATTTACAGAACACAACATCAGCCTCAAAAGGTACATTGCGTAGTTTAACCCATGTGTATCTCTTCGATATATCGATGAGGTGCACTCTGACGTCTTCATTACTATTTCTTGGTTCTTGTTAACTACCCTTCTATACACCTGCGCTGACAGGAACTTCACAAACAACCACGTGGCCCCATTTAGCGCTACACCATAGAACTCCTTGTCGTCTGTCCCATTGTTGACACGCCTCCTCAGACTCGCAGAAATGGCTCATTGAGACCAGCCACACTGATGGTGTTGAGGAGCTCCAGGCACACGTCTGCCCCTGCCTTTATCAAGGCAGTGAATGTTTCCATGTTTCAACCAGTTTAAGTTTTCACATAAGAGGTAATAAAGAGAGGTGTATACAAGGCGAGGGTGTATGCTATTCATTTGCAAAGATCGTCAGAGAGCGTGTGGTTCCCTCATATAAGGTAACTGGGGATAAATGTTCTTGAGAATTAGGAATGCAAGGTAACGTTTAGCCCTTCGATGGTCCAAGCGTTGATCTACATTTTCACTGCTAGTGTTCTGGATATTTGAAAAAAAAAGCTATTTTTTTTAATCAACGAGGACAATTTTCTGTGTGTAATAAGATCCACCCCCCACCCCCCCAAAAAAAAATAGCTTCTGCACTTATTGAGAATTAAGGCGGCGATATTGGCACAGGATGCCCACCCGACGGTAGTATGGAGTCCTGCTACTTGCAGAAATGTTGCTTATTTACTCTTTTTTCTCGTTTTTTAATTAATTTTTATGTAGTAGTTTTTGAGATTTTATAGTCAATCTTTGTTCTGAAACTAATATTAGGTGCTGAAATAGTAATCATATAGATACAAACACAATGACAAGTGAACATGTTCATCTGCATTTGTCACATACTATAGTGAAGAAATATATACAAATTATTTATAGGTCCCAGCAATGTTTTTTTTAGAAGTGCTGGAGTATGAAATTCTTAAGTATGGTGTCAAACATGAGTGTCACTCTACACTGCTGACGGTGCAATCACTCAGTGTTGCTGATCATGCACTGCTCCAGTGAACCTTGACAGTTTTTTTTATTTGTTCTCACTGTTATACATAAACATGTCTGTCTCTGTCAGTCTGTCTTTCTAGCTATCTGTCTCTGTTTATCTCTGTCTATCTGTCTCTGCCTCTCTGTCTGCTTGTCTGTCTGTCTCAGGGAAAGTCTCTCATGAACCAACAGATATTTCACACGATGGAAATAAATGGTATAAAATACCGACACAGTGGAAATATAAACACATATGCAGTATAATGTGATCCTTTATTGACAACGTTTCGCCCACACAGTGGGCTTTTTCAAGTCACAAACAGATCTACCTGGGGCGGAAGGTACGCAAGTATTTAGTCAGGTTCAGAATATTGAGGTCAGGTGGAGAATGCTGCATCTGATGATGTACCGAGTGGGGTTATAGTGTCTAAAATCTTGGGTTGCTTGGAAGGGAGATTGGATAAGTTTGTGAGCAGACCTTCTGCAGTGTTCTTCCATTCCTATGCTCTTATGTGGGATAGCGATGAAGAAGTTTCTTGGCAAGTGGTTCAGCTAAGTTATAGAAGCCATTATTTTGGTTGAAGTTGTCGGATATAGAGATAAGCGATGATTCCAGGATTCTTCGGTATTGAGTGTTGTCTTCTGTGGCGGTAAGTCTTGAGTTTCTGTAGTTTTTTAAAATTTGGTTGTGTGAATTACGGTGTTTGTACACGGGCTTTCCTTGTATCGTCAGACCCCGCTTGCGTATTGGTGTCTGAAAAACGTGTTTTTGGGGGTCTCTTGATGTTTCGCCCACGTATAATTTACTGCTGTCATTACAAGGGATTATGTATACCCCTGCAGAGGATGGAAGCTTGTCCTGTCTATTACTGGTAATGTCCTTGATGGTCGTGGTTGTGGAGGTAGATACTTGGAATGAGGTATTGGAAAAGATGTTGGAAACGTGTTTGGAAATGGAGTTGGTGGGGAGGTCTATATATCTCTTCTCGGCAGTGTCTTCTCTGGGTGTGTTGAAGATGTTTAATGCCCGCCGTTTGCAGTCTCTGATGAAGTGACGAGGATAGTGGAGTTTAGAAACTACAAACTCTCTGCGATACTAGTCATTGGAACATAAGAACATAAGATAGGAGGAACACTGCAGCAGGCCTGTTGGCCCATACTAGGCAGGTCCTTTACAATTCATCCCACTAACAAACATTTGACCTACCCAATTTTCAATGCTACCCAAGAAATAAGCTCTGATGTGCAAGTCCCACTCAAATCCAGCCCATCCCACTCATGTATTTATCCAACCTAAATTTGAAACTACCCAAAGTCCTAGCCTCAAAAACCCCAAAACTAGGTAGACGGGTTCCACTCATCTAACCCTTTTTCCCAAACCAATATTTTTCCTATGTCCTTTCTAAATCTAAACTTATCTAATTTAAATCCATTACTGCGGGTCTCTCTTGGAGAGATATCCTCAAGACCTTGTTAATATCCCCTTTATTAATACCTATCTTCCATTTATACACTTCGATCAGGCCTCCCCCATTCTTCGTCAAACAAGTGAATGTAACTTAAGAGTCTTCAATCTTTCTTCATAAGGAAGATTTCTAATGCTATGTATTAATTAGTCATCCTACCTGAATGTTTTCTAAACGAATTTATGTCCATTCTGTAATATGGAGACCAGAATAGAGCTGCATAATCTAGGTGAGGCCTTACTAAGATGTATAAAGCTGCAGTATGACCTCTGGACTTCTGTTGTTTTACACTTCTTGATATAAATCCAGTAATCTATTTGCCTTATTACGTACGCTTAGGCATTGCTGTCTTTGGGTTTTAAAGGGTGTGCTCACCATAACCCCCCAATCCTTTTCGCAATCTGTATGGTTAAGTTCTACATTATTTAACTTAAAAGTGCTAGGGTTATGGACACTCCCGAGCTCAGAACCTTGCATTTATCTACATTGAACTGCATCTGCCACTTTTCTGACCAAGAGTAGAGTTTGTCTAAATCCTCCTGAAGTTCCCCCAACATCTACGTTTGAATCAATTATCCTACCTATCTTCGTGGGCATCGGGGAATTTGCTCTATCACTAGTAATTCCTTCATCAGATCATTGATATATATTATAAACAAAAACGGGCCCAAGACTGATCCCTGTGGAACGCCACTTGTTACTGATCCCCACTCGGATTTAACCCCATTTATGGACACTCTTTGCTTCCTGTCTGTGAGCCATGATTCGATCCACGAGAGCACCCTTCCCCCAATGCCATGAGCTGCCACTTTCTTCAACATCTTTGGTGCGGAACTCTATCAAATGCCTTACTAAAATCTAAGTAAATAATATCAAATTCTTTATCGTGGTCAACAGCCTCAAAAGCTCTACTGAAGAAAGTTAATAAATTTAGTTAGACAAGACCGCCTCTTGTGAATCCATGCTGAGTATCATTAATCAAGCTTTGCTTATCGAGATGGTTTCTTATAATCTCAGCTATAATTGACTCTAGTAATTTGCCTACAATTGGGGTCAGGCTTTTTGGGGGCGGTAATTTGACGGTAACGACTTGTCCCCTTTTTTTAAAAATAGGAATTACATTAGCCATCTTCCACATATAAAGACACTGCACCTGTTTGAAAGAAAAAATTAAAAATATTAGTTAATGGTTCACAGACTTCCATTTTGCATTCCTTTAGAACCCTTGAAAAAACCTAAATCAGGACCCGTGACTTATTTTGCTTCAGTCCTGTCTATCTGCTTCAAAACCTTTTCACTAGTGACTGTGATGTTACATAATTTATCTTCTTCTGATCCACTAAAAAAATTAATTACCGGAATATTATTAGTGTCTTCCTGTGTAAAAACCCGAGAGAAAATAATTATTTAAAATCGAGCACATTTCTTTCTCTTTGTCAGTAAGAGCCCATAGTTATTTTTAAAGGGGGACCTATCTTATCTCTGACTTTTGTTCTATAGACCTGGAAAAAACTTTTGGGTTAGTTTTAGAATCCCTAGCAACTTTAATTTCAAGTCCCTTTTAGCTTTTTTTAAATCCCCTTTTTTAATGTCCCTCTAAATGTCAATATACTGATTCATAAGATGACCCTCGCCTCTTTGATACGCCTATAAATTCCTTTCTTATGCCCTAGTAGATATTTCAGCCTATTATTCATCCTTTTTTGGGTCATTTCTATTTGATCTAATTTCCTTATAAGGGATAAACTTTGTTTGAGCAGCAGTATTGTGTTCAGAAAACTGTAAATTTTTGATAGCTCTCTTCGTTACCCCAGTCAACAGATGAAAAGTGTTCTCTAAGCCCATCGTAATCTGCTAAGCGAAAATCTGGACTGTTACTGAGTTAACCCTACATCATACTTCCATTCAATTTACATGTAATTGATTTGTGGTCGCTAGCACCCAGTTCCTCTGAAACTTCTAAATTTTAAAAAGGGGATTCATTGTTTGCCAAAAACTAAGTCAAGCGGGTTATTACCCCTTGTAGGTTCTGTCACAAACTGCTTCAAAAAACAATCCTGAACTACTTCTAAGAAATCGTATGATTCTAAATTCCCATCAAGAAATTCCAATCAATATGACTAAAGTTAAAGTCTCCTAGAATTACTACATTATCGTGCCTTGTGGCCCTAACAATTTCCTCCCATAGTAGTCTCCCCTGGTCCCTATCAAAATTTTGGGGGGACGGTATATCACACCTAAAAATTAAAATTTTTAAATGCCCTCTGAAAATCACCCCAAACAGACTCTGTATGGTTACTTCAGACTTAATACCCTTTTTATGCAACAGTTAAAGCATCTCGACATACATTGAGACCCCACCCCCCCCCCGATATTTCCCATTTTACTTGGAACAATTTAAACCCTGAATGTGACATTCTGCAGGCATGTCCCACTTTTTGAATTAAACCAACGACTCAGTAATGGCAAATACATCTATGTTACCTGCACTAGCAACTAGTCTCAACTCGTCCATCTTATTCCTAGCACTGCGACTATTTGTGTAATAAATATTTAATGACCCTCCTACCCTCTTTACCCTTTCTGCTCCTTTCTGTTATTCCACAAAACCTATTACTGTCATTGTCAATTAGTGCCACTGGCTTTCCAATATCCTCCTCATTTTGCCTATTACTAGTTCTCCTATACTCATGTTACTCCCTCGCTTAAACAGTTTTCCCGCCAAAACCCATACCACTAACTATTCCTAGTTTAAAGACCTAACAGCTCCCTCCACTGCGTTGGCCAGTGCTCCCACCCCACTCCTAGACAAGTGAACCCCATCCCTGGCATACATGTCTTTTCTGCCATAGAAGAGGTCCCAGTTTGTCAATGAATGTTACCGCATTTTCCTTACAGTATTTGTCCAGCCAGAAATTTGGGACACCAATTGCTCTAAAACAACCATTCATTTCCAACTCCTCTCCTTGGCAAAATGCCACATATGAACGGGTTTCCCACCCTTCTTCTAATTATCTCTATTGCTGACCTATACCTCAATCAGGTCCTCACTCCAACGTCGGGCAAACATCGTTGCCTCCACACTGGACAGTAATAGATGCTCCCTTACCTCTCATAGTCATCCACGCAACAATATCCTTCATCCCAGCCCCAGGAAAACATACTCTCTGCCTCCTACTCCTATCCTTCAACAGAATGCCTATCCATGTACCTAATCTGCTATCCCCAACAACAGCAATGTTTTTACCTTCCTTGGCGTCGTCCGTAGTGATGCTCCGAGTAGTCGACTCACATTCGCCATGTAGCATTACACCACTTGTAGAATTCGTCATGACGTTCTCGAGGGGTCTTCGTTGGGGTTTCTAGGGATGTCTCACTCACGTCTGCCAATGCTTCCTTGGTCGTTGTGGCATTCCCAGTAGAACACTCACATTCGTCAGGTAGCACCGAGAATGATTTTGGAAGTTTCCACGGCAGTCTTCTGGTTTCTCGTTGTTTCTGCCTCTCCAACCGTTTTCTTAATCTTCAGCTTGGTTCCATGTTGCCCGACCACTGACCAAGCTCCCCTCTTAACCTGGGGACTCACAACAGGTGGATTACTACGAATCCTCTTGTTCTCCTCCGTTAATCGCCGTATCTCCAGTTTAGCAACTCTGAGTTCTTCTCTCAGCTGCTGGTAAAGCTGCTCAAGAGAGGGCATCCTGGTTCAGATTCACAGAGAGCACACAAACAGGTCTTCACAGAGCTAAGTACACGTCACCACTCGAGAGCTAAGTACACGTCACCACTCGAAGACCTGAAATTATTCAAAATCTTTCATCTCGTCCACTGTCAACCACAGAAACTGAAACCCTCAGCTTAGGCCTCAAATTCGCAACAGGAATTACGAAACCAAAACAAGACCTCAATTTCATCGTCAAAAACTACAAACACAATGACTCCGACTTCGAAAAAGGTTATCTTCAAGGCATCATCTCAGCAGCCATCTCAATACGCAGCTCCCCAGTCATACCTCGACGTTACATCAATGCACTTAAAGGTTTAGCAGAAGCCACGACCGTCAGGGTCACCACCGCTGATAAGAATATAAGAAAGGAGGAACACTGCAGAAGGCCTGTTAGCCCATACTAGGCAGGTCCTTTACAATTCATCCCACTAACAAAACATTTGCCCAACCCAATTTTCAATGCCACCCAAGAAATAAGCTCTGATGTGAAAGTCCCACTCAAATCCAACCCCTCCCACTCATGTACTTATCCAACCTAAATTTGAAACTACGCAAAGTCCCAGCCTCAATAACCCAACTAGGTAGACTGTTCCACTCATCAACTACCCTATTTCCAAACCAATACTTTCCTATTCCTTTCTAAATCTAAACTTATCTAATTTAAATCCATTACTGCGGGTTCTCTCTTGGAGAGAATCCTCAAGACCTTATTAATATCCCCTTTTATTAATACCTCTCTTCCACTTATAACACTTCGATTTATCTCCCCTCATTCTTCGTCTAACAAGTGAATGTTACTTAAGAATCTTCATCTTTCTTCATAAGAAGATTTCTAATGCTTGTATTAATTTGGTCCCTCCCACGCTGAATGTTTTCTAACGAATTTATGCCATTCTGTAATATGGAACCAGAACTAGCTGCATATCTAGGTAGGCCTTACTAATGATGTATAAAGCTGCAGTAAGACCTCTGGACTCGTTGCTTACACTTTTTGATATAAAACCCAGTAATCTATTTGGGCCTTTTTATGTACGCTTAGGCATTGCTAACTTGGTTTAAAGTTGCGCCTCACCAAAAAACCCCAAAATCCTTTCGCAATCTGTAGGCTAAGTTCTACATCATTTAACTTATAAGTACTAGGGTTATGGGCACTCCCAAGCTTCAGAACCTTGCATTTATCTACATTGAACTGCATCTGCCACTTTTCTGACCAAGAATAGAGTTTGTTTAAATCCTCCTGAAGTTCCATAACATCTACGTTTGAATCAATTATCCTACCTATCTTTGTGTCATCGGCGAATTTGCTCATATCACTAGTAATTCCCTCATCAAGATCATTGATATATATTATAAACAAAAACGGGCCCTGTGGAACGCCACTTTTTACAGATCCCCACTCGGATTTAACCCCATTTATGAGATTAAGACACATGTGCAACATCTGGGTATCTTTATTGTAGACGTTTCGCCATCCAGTGGCTTTATCAATACAAATTCTAGGACATAACTTGAAGACAGTAGAACTATGTACAGAAGATGAGGTAATCAGTCCCTCAACCTAGGAGTAGGTGCGAAGAGCACCATAGTCGTGGAGATTCTGAAGCAGAAGGAGCCTGGCGCTTATATAGTAACGTCAGGTGTAGCAGACGAGGGCATAGTCACTGGTAGGCGGGATTCCCCAGTGGAAGTAGGTCCTTCCCAAAGAGATGGGTTTGTTGTAGTAGTAGTTGTCGTAGTCGTGAAGGTTATGTACATGTCCTTAGAATTAAGATTCCATGACACTGCAACATCATGGAATCTTAATTCTAAGGACATGTACATAACCTTCACGACTACGGCAACTACTACTACAACTAACCCATCTCTTTGGGAAGGACCTACTTCCACTGGGGAATCCCGCCTACCAGTGAATATGCCCTCGTCTGCTACACCTGACGTTACTATATAAGCGCCAGGCTCCTTTCTTCTGCTTCAGAATCTCCACGACTATGGTGCTCTTCGCACCTACTCCTAGGTTGAGGGACTGATTACCTCATCTTCTGTACATAGTTCTACTGTCTTCAAGTTATGTCCTAGAATTTGTATTGATAAAGCCACTGGATGGCGAAACGTCTACAATAAAGATACCCAGATGTTGCACATGTGTCTTAATCTCATCTTGTCGGTATTATATACCATTCGTACACAACCCCATTTATGGACACTCTGCTTCCTGTAAGTGAGCCATGACTCGATCCACGAGAGCACTTTTCCCCCAATGCCAAGAGCTGCCACTTTCTTTAACAGTCTATGGTGCGGAACTCTATCAAAAGCCTTACTAAAATCTAAGTAAATAATATCAAATTCTTTATTGTGGTCAACAGCCTCAAAAGCTTTACTGAAGAAAGTTAATAAATTAGTTAGACAAGACCGGCCTCTTGTGAATCCATGCTGAGTATCATTAATCCAAGCTATGCCCTTTTCGAGATGGCTTCTTATAATCTCAGCTATAATTGACTCTAGTAATTTTGCCTACAATTGAGGTCAGGCTTTTTGGGGGGTAATTTGACGGTAACGACTTTCCCCTGTTTTAAAAATAGGAATTTTCATTAGCCATCTTCCACATATTAGACACTACACCTGTTTGAAGAGATAAATAAAAATATTAGTTAATGGTTCACAGAGTTCCATTTTGCCCTTCCTTAAGAACCCTTGAAAAAAACTCATCAGGACCCGGCGACTTATTTTGCTTCATTTTGTCCCATCTGCTTCACAACCATTTCACTAGTGACTGTGATGTTACATAATTTATCTTCTAGCCCACTATAAAAATTAATTACTGGAATATTGTTAGTGTCTTCCTGTGTAAAAACTGAGAGAAATAAATTTTTTAAAATCGAGCACATTTTATTCTCTTTGTCAGTAAGGTGCCCATAGTTATTTTTAAGGGGACCTATCTTATCTCTAACTTTTGTTCTAATAGACCTGGAAAAAACTTTTTGTGTTAGTTTTTTGGGAAACCCTAGCAACTTTAATTTTATAGTCCCTTTTAGCTTTTCTTATCCCCTTTTTAATGTCCCTCTTAATGTCAATATACTGATTTATAAGATGACCCTCACCTCTTTTGATACGCCTATAAATCCTTTTTTATGCCCTAGTAGATATTTGAGCCTATTATTCATCCATTTTGGGTCATTTCCTATTTTATCTAATTTCCTTTATATGGGGCCAAACGTTCTTTGAGCAGCATGTATATGTTTAGAAAACTGTCATATTTATAGCTCTCTTCGTTACCCCAGTCCAACAGATGGTAATGTTTCTAAGCCCATCGTAATCTGCTAAGCGAAAAACTGGGACTGTTAAATGAGTTATCGCTACTATCGTACTTCCATTCAATGCTAAATGTAATTGATTTGTGGTCGCTAGCAAACCCCGTTCCACTGAAATTTCTAAATTATTAACAAGGGATTCATTGTTTGCCATAACTAATCAAGCAGGTTATTTCCCCTTGTAGGTTCTGTCACAAACTGCATTTAAAAAACAATCCTGAACTACTTCTAAGAAGTCGTATGATTCTAAATTCCCAGTCAAGAAATTCCAACAATATGACTAAAGTTAAAGTCTCCAAGAATTACTACATTATCTGACTTGTGGCCTTAAAAATTTTTCCTCCTATAGTAGTCTCCCTTGGCCCCTATCAAGTTTGGGGGACGGAAAATCACTCCTAAAATCAGTTTTTCATGCCCCTCTGAAAATTCTATCCAAACAGACTCTGTATGTGTTACTTCAGACTTAATACCCGTTTTCATGCAACAGTTCAAGCGATCTCGGACATACAATGCCACCCCACCCCCCTTCCCGATACTTCTATCTACTTGGAACAATTTAAAACCCTGAATATGACATTCCGCAGGCATGTCCCGAAACATTCCGCAGGCATGTCCCGATGCATTCCGCAGGCATGTCCCGAACATTCCCCAGGCATGTCCCGAACATTCCGCAGGCATGTCCCAGGAGGTGGTGATGTTATCATGAACACTGACGATTACAGGAAAAAAATGTTAAATTACTTAATGCCCCCAGATACCTAAAACCCTCACAACAAACCCAAAGGGACAACCCTTTATTAAAACTTTCTTCAAAAGACTCGCCGCATTCTGAGGTGCACACCATCCCCAGAAACCCCCAACCTGCCAGAATGTAGGCCTGCCAAAAACTCACAAGCCGGGTTTCCCACTGGGGCCCCATACCCTCGGGAATAGCAGTCTCCCCCCCAAACTCTCAGGAATTCTGAAAAACACCTCTCTAAACTCCTTGGCACTATCAGTCCACACATCTCAAACACCAGGAATCTTTTCTCACATTCGAAACATCAACATCGGGGAACAGAACTTTCCAGCCTTGCGTAACTTCCCTATTCCCAAAGTACCTATACACAAGCCATCGATCCTTGCGCGGGAAAACGAGTTTCATTTGATCTTCCTATTCCAGCCAGCGATTTCATCGACCTTTTTGAACTATGTTTGGCTTTCGTGTTTCTCTTTCGAAAATAAAACCTCTTTCACAGATTTTTTGGACTCCCCAGGTTCGCCCTCAGTGCGGTCCGGGCAAACCCTTTATAGGAACATCTAAACTGCCCGTTTTCCCCATTATTCCTTCGCTATCACCTGGCTCCGTTATTTTCACGACATTCTCCTCAAACCCCAAAAACGCTTAAAGTTCAACCTCCAAGACAAGCTCAACCAGGTCGACCCCTAAATCCATTCACATTTAAAAGATGAAGTCGAAAACACTTCCCTTTCCTTGGGTTTTTTGGGGCTTCTTCCTGCGCGCACTCAAATCTGCAGCATGAGTTTCTTGGGGAAGAATGGACTATAATTGAAAAAAATTTTTTTCCCAAAAAACCCCACTATCCCTCACTTATCAGAGAGCAGCGGCGGGCTTTAAACATTTTTCAGCACCCCCAGAAGCACTCCCGAAAGGATACACAGTCCCCCCACCAACTCCTTTCCCAAAAACCTTTCTAACATTTTTTCCAATACCTCTTTCCAAGTATTACCTCCCAACCACCCATAAAGGGACATTACCAAAAAAACAGGACAAGCTTCCATCCTCTGCAGGGGTATACATAACCCTTTGTAATGACCACAAATTTACGTGGGAAAACAAAAGGGGGACCTCCAAACACTATTTCAGAACCCCAATCGCAAGCGGGTCTGACGATACAAGGAATGCCGTGTACAACACCGAAAATTTCACAAAACCATTTAATAAACTACAAAAACCAAACTTATCGCCACAAAAGAAACAAAATACCGAAAACCGGGATCACGCTTTCTAAATAACGACAGTTTCAACCAAAAAAAGGTTTTATAACATAGCTAAAACCCATTTTCCCAAGAAACTTCATCGCTATCCCACATAAGAGCAAAAAGAATGGAAAAACCCTGCAGAAGGTCTGCTCACAAACTTGCCAAATCCCCCTTCCAAGCTCCCAAAGTTTTTAGACATAAAAACCCCCTCGGTACATAACAGATGCACATTCCCACCTGACCTCAACATTCTGAACCTGACTAAAAAATACCGCGTACCTTCCACCCCAGGTAGAGCCCCGTGCCGGGAACGGTCTTGGCGAACATTTACATACACCCCGGGTAGACTTTTTTGTACTTGAAAAAGCCCACTTATGGGCGAAACTTGTCAATAAAAGATCCCATTAACGCTATTGTTTTTATTTCCCTGGTCGGATTTTATACCATTTTTTTTCCCATCGTGTCAAACACTGCAGTAAATTTTTCACACTTTGGGAAGAATCGTCGGGCCGAACAAGGGGAAATGTGTATTTTTTGCCACAGTCAGGCTTATGCCTCATACAAAAACAAAAAACCCCTTTTTTTTTTTTTTTTTTTTTTGTTTCCGTTAATTTAAAATGATTGCGCTTCGTGTATTTGCCTAAAAAAAATCGCATAGTCCTTATTTGGGTTATGGCGGGTCTAAAAAAAAAAAGAGAAAAAAAAAAGGAAAAAAAGAAACCAAAAGAAAAAAAAAAAGAAAAACCCCAAAAAAAAAAAAAATAAAAAAAACAAAAGCCCCAAGAAAAAGACAAAAGAAGAACAAAACAAAAGAAAAAAAAGAAAAACCAGGGGAAAAAAACCCCCCCCCCAAAAAAAAAAAAAAAAAAGGGGGAAAAACAAAAAAAAAGGGGGAAAAATAAAAAAAAAACCCCAAAAAAAATTTTCCGGGGGGAAAAACAAAGGGATAATTTAAAAAATTTTTTTAATTGAAAGGAATTTTGGGCCCAAAAAAAACCCAATAAAAATAAATAAAAAAAAAAAAAAAAAAAAAAAGGGAAGGGGAAAAAAAAAAACTAGGGACAAAAAAAAAAAAAAAAAAAACCACAAAAAAAAAAAAAAAAAATTTAATTTTTTTTTGAAGGACGGGGAGAAAAAAAAAAAAAAAAAAAAGAAAATTTTAAGGAAAAAAAAAAAAAAAAAAATTAAAAATTACAAAAAAAAAAGAAACATAAAAAAAAAAAACCCAAAAAAACAAATTTCAAAAAAAAAAAGGGAAAAAAAAAAAAAAACAAAAACAAAAAAAAAACCATTTTTTTTTTTAAAAAAAATTAAAAAAAACAAAAAAAAAAAAAAAAATTTTAAAAAAAAAAAAAAAAAAAAAAAAAGAAAAACGGAAAAAAAAAAAAAAATTTAAAAAAAAAAAAAAAAAAAAAAAAAAAACAGGGAAAAAAAAAGGAATAAAAAAAAGAAAAAAAAAAAAGGAAGAAAACAAATAATTAAAAAAATAAAAAAAAACCCCCCTTTCCAAGGCCATTCCACTAAACCCCCCCACCCTACCCCCTTTTTGCAATACATTCTATTAAAACCCGGTCCTTTCTTTGCTGAAACCCAAAAAATTTTCTTCCATAACCCCTGAGGGGTGTTTCCCAATTTTTTTTTGTTTCCCATTTTTGTATTCCTGAATTTTTATTTAAAAGCCCCGGAGGGCAAACGCCCAAAAAAATTTTAGGGTTTTAAACATCTTATTTGTTGGTGTTGAAATTTTTTGGGCAGTTTTTAAAAAAAAATAAAAAAAACAAAAAAAAATTTTTTATTAAATTTAAAAAAAAAAAAAAGGGAAACGAGATGATTTTGATTGGTTTTAGTAGTAAAAATAGCTTGAAATTAAGCTCAAATTAGCGGAAATATTCGATTTTTGTCAATGTTCACGAGTAAACAAATGACGTCATGCGTCCAATACACATCAACTGGTGGGTCTAATATACGTTCACAAATGCGCTGATATTATTTATATAGTTATTACAATACTGTATAACAGAAAGTCTTCTATTTTTTGCTGTGAATAAAAATTCTTTATGTGAATTAAAAATCAAAATGGAATTCATCTATAAAGCCTTTAAAAATAACTAATAAACAAAAGAAATGTTATTTTAGTGCCAGGAATACTTGCATTGTTTATTTAGGGCAGTATTTTGAAATTGGAACATTTTGAATTTGGTGTGAAATTTACCAAATTACCAATTTATGATCACTTTGTTGGGTAGTTGTACAAGAATGGTATATAATACCGACAAGATGAAATTAAGACACATGTGCAACATCTGGGTATCTTTATTGTGAGGACATGTACATAACCTTCACGACTACGACAACTACTACTACAACTAACCCATCTCTTCGGGAAGGACCTACTTCCACTGGGGAATCCCGCCTACCAGTGACTATGCCCTCGTCTGCTACACCTGACATTACTATATAAACGCCAGGATCCTTTCTTCTGCTTCAGAATCTCCACGACTATGGTGCTCTTCGCACCTACACCTAGGTTGAGGGACTGATTACCTCATCTTCTGTACATAGTTCTACTGTCTTCAAGTTATGCCCTAGAATTTGTATTGATAAAGCCACTGGATGGCGAAACGTCTACAATAAAGATACCCAGATGTTGCACATGTGTCTTAATTTCATCTTCACTTTGTTGGGTAGTTGAAATATTTGATTGGGCAGTTTCTTATACTCAATAAAATAGAAGAAATACTAGCGAAATAGCAAAGAATTTGGTCTACTGGAATAATGTAATTGGCCTAAAATAGGAATCAAAGTGGGAAAAATCGCCGATGCGTAAATATCGCTGATGCAGTAAAATTCACGAATTACGGAATTAATTCCGTCGACTTTCCATCAAATTTCGTAATTTTTGTTGTATTACCTTCAGAAAAAGATTCTCTACCATTTCATTAGAAAAATTAATAATTTTTTTTTTAATTTTTGGACCCTGTGGGCATGGCATAGAACTACGGTTTGTACCCTCGAAGGGGATCCATACTGTGTTAACTTGGCCTCTAAGGCCAATCGTGCCAAATTTGGAAGCAGGAAAAATAAAACGTTGATGTACATTTGTAGTGTAGACAATAAGAACGTAAATCAACGTTTGGACAGTTAATGGGTTAGGGATTATATACAACTTAAAGAGTGATAATAACTAGATGTAATTCGAACGCTGCGTGATCCAAGGATATGTTTTCCTGTATTTCATAATCCTAGTCCATTGTGCCTCAATGCAAGTGATTGCAACAGTGCAGAAGCATTCATGAATCATACAAATATCTAATTTTCTTAAATAAAAATTTTGTAAATGAGGGCAAATATTGTCCAAATCTAATTAAAACATTTCAAAGAATTCAGTGAGACTAATATCCTACAATACACAAGCATATTATGCTTAAAGTTACTCAGAAGTTTCAGTGATACGCAATGAGCATAAAAGGAATTGAAGTTAATCAGATGCGGCACTCTGAGGCCTTCAGAGGCTGAAAACAATTCAAACGTTTCTCTAACTAGGATCAACCAGCTTTTAACGTTGCCTGTCTGTCTCCTTTCTTAAAAATTGGGACTAATTTTGCTGTCTTCCACACCACAGGTAGTTGCCCTGTTTCGATAGACTTCTTGACGATTGTTGTTAGTGGCACACACACTGTCTCTGCTCCTAGTCTGCATAGGAGTTTCTTCATCCTCTCCTCCTTTTATGTGTGTAGTGTTGCCAGTCGTGTTGGTGCACCCTACCACCTCAGTTTGCTAGAAGTTTTGCTGTCTCCAGTGAGAATACCTCACTCAATCTCTTGCTATGTTTGGGTGTGTGTGTGCTTGTGTGTGTACTCACCTATTTGTGGTTGCAAGGGTCAAGACATAGCTCCTGGCCCTGCTTCTTCACTGATCGCTACTAGGTCCTCTCCCTGCTCCATGAGCTTTATCATACCTCTTCTTATAAGTATGTATGGTTCCTGCCTCCACTACATCACTTGCCAGACTATTCCACTTCCTGACAACTCTATAACTAAATAAATGCTCCCTAACATCTCTCTGACTCATCTGAGTCTTCAAGTGTCAATTGTGACCCCTTGTTTCTGTGTCCCCTCTCTGGAAAATCTTATCTTTGTCCACCTCGTCTATTCCGCGCAGTATTTTATATGTCGTTATCATGCCTCCCCTGACCCTCTTGTCCTCCAGTGTCGTAAGGCCAATTTCCTTTAATCTTTCCTCGTAGGACCATCCACTTAACTCTGGTACTAGTCTTGTTGCAAACATTTGCACTTTCTCTAGTTTCTTGACGTGCTTGACCAGGTGTGGATTCCAGACTGGTGCTGCATACTCCAGTATGGGCCTGACGTATATGGTGTACAGACCTATTTATGGTTGCAGGGGTCGAGACAGCTCCTGTCCCCGTCTCTTCGCTGGTTGCTACTAGGTCCTCTCTCTCTAGACTAGGCCTAGCCTATTGAAACCATCGTACCCCTGAAATGCTGAGCCTCTTCCAAACTGCCCTTGCTGCTGCCAGAGAGCGTATGACAGAGCTGCGGCAAACAGACTGGGAACAATTTGTCAATGGTCTCAATGCTCACACCCCACTTAGCCGGGCATGGAGGGACATAAATAGAATTAAGGGTAACAGAACTGGGCAGATCGCGCACCCTCATCCCTTGCATAGGGCGAATGAGTTAGTCAGTGTTGGGCTGCTACATCTAGCTATGACAGTCTTCCCAGTACCACACAGGAGAAATTAATGGACATGTATGATGCAAGGGAGAGACTTGTTTGCTTTATGCTCAGCAAGGCAGATGACTGCAACATTCCTTTCACTAATTATGAACTTAAAGCAGCACTAACAAGGCAACTCCACGTCGCCTGGTAGGAAGGTATTACAACATACTCAGATTGCTGTGTCGAGTACAGGTAATCCTTTACTTGAATTATATAACATGAGTTATGTCACTGGGAGCTCCCTAAATCATGGACCAATAGCCTCATTATTCCCATTCCGAAGCCCAATCAACAAAACTCATTTCGCCTAATATTCCTACTAGCTGCTTGTGTAAAACATTCGAAAGGGGTGATTCTTTAACGTCTTATGCACAGAATTAAGGAATTCTTGTCACCCCGGTTGCATGGCTTTTATGCATGGAAGGAGTGGCATCATTGCATTTCCACCTTTCTCACTCTGCACACGACAGCTCAAACCTACTTTCCTTGCCCTTAAATCCGTTTTTTGATGTACCCCAACCGACATGTAATCATTGGGTGAACTTGCCAAATGGATGTTGGAGGAGGGCTTCTCCCTGGTTTAAAAGGTTCCCCTGTCCAACAAAAAAGTCGTTTTGGTTTTTCCCTGGACATAAAGTGAAACCCAAAATTTTTTGGAATTGGGGAACCCCACAGGGAGGTGTGTTTAGCCCCTCCCTTTTCAACTTTTTTGTTTAAAATTCCCCTTATTTAAACCCAAATCCTAGCCAGCCCCATCTTATATGGTTATTTTTGCTGATGACATAATGATTCACACCCCGGGTTCCCCCAACACCCCAAAACATTTTTAATCATTACTAGCCTCGTGTCAGGACCGGGGGTTAAATAATCTCAGGATAAAACAAAGATACCAATGGCCCTCCTGGGCAGAGGGGCAAAATTTCGTCAAATCCAGTTGCATGATGGGCCCTCTTCTAGAATTTGTAAGCAGATACAGGTACTAGGCTTGGGGTTTCCACTATTTGGACCTTTTGAAAACAAAGACTTTGTCCCCATCCCAAAAAAGGCGGAAGCACTTAGATTTGGGTGGCGGGTTTTTCACCCCCGGGTATGGAGCAAATTTTTAAAAAATTTGTAAAAAATGATGTTTTTGTTTATATTAATCTTTGGGTTTTATTATGCGGCGCCACAAACTTGAAACCGTGTCTGCCCGGGAAGTTTTGGGGGCGGGAAAAAACTGAAAAACCCAAAGCAATGGGGAAAATCATCCTAATGCCCTCGTACCCCAAAAATTTTTAAATATGCGGAAAAAACTTAATTTTCCCCAACATTAGAGATCGGGGTTAAACTGAAAGAAAATCCTTTTTGGGGGTCAATAGTTTAGGCTAGCCCATTCAAACCCTGCACAGAACCCCCCTCCAAACTTTCCTCCACTGGTGAAAAAATCCCCCCCAGATGGGATCAAAAAAAAGGGGGAAACCCGCCCTCCCGCAAAAACCCCAGCTACATAAAACTATATCAAGTTAGACAACAGAGACTTTTCCCTGCTCCCCAGAGATTTTACCCCTTTCCCAAACCCCCCTTCCCCCTTTTCCCCCCCAAAACTTTTCTTAAATCACAACTAAAGCTTCGCCCTTAAAACCCAAAACCCATGATCCTTAAGCAATTGAAAACCCTTAGTCACACAGAAAAACTTTTTCCCCAAAAAATTTTTTTACGTCGATGTTCTTTCCATCCACGGGTGAAAGCTGGTATTGCTGCTGTTGTCACACAAGTGAGGGCTCTCATAAAAAAATTGGGACACGCAAAAAAATAACTGGGCCTCTCCCCTTAAACAGAACTTTTTGCCAAACCCCTTGCACTCAAAAGGGTGTCCAGGAAAATCTAAGGTTACATTTTAAATTTGTAACTGTTTCCCTCGTCATCCATAAATCCCCTCTCACCCAAAATTAAGAAAAATTTTGGGGCATCTTGTGTCAGAAGCCAGACATAGGAAAGGGTAAAAAATTGTGGACATTTGGAGTCAGAGTGCACAGCTGGGGTTTCCCCAACTCACTTTGGTCTTCAAAAGCATGATAGAACTGAAAAAATTGGCTAAGCTTTTGCTTTAAAAAGAGGGAGTAAATTACAATCGGGGGTTGCCCAGTTAGCATTTTTGAAAACCCAAAAATTACGAAAAGAATTTAAAAGGGAAACTTTTTTTGGCAAGACTTAAAAAATTTTGACAGAAAGTCAGCCCATCTATCATCATTCCCTACAGCAGGAGGAGCCACATTTCTATGGTGCCCCCAAACAAAATAACAGACTTTTGGATGCACCCCCCGCCCGGCCCCGGGCGGGTTTTACAATATTTTGGCGGGTTTAAAAATTTCACCACCACCAATTTTAACCAAACAAAATTGTAAATTTTTGCCAATACTTTTGGGCACACCTTGCTCATTATGTACGGGAGTTGATAAAATTTAATGAATTTTAGAAAAAACCCTCACTCAAAAAAGTTCAAAAAATTTGGCAAAGTTTTTTTATCCCAGGGGGTATATTACAGACCTTTCGGGGAAAAAACCCTGACTTTCCCTAACTGTAAATAAAGCATTCCCCACATTTTGGTGTGGTTTGTGTGGGGGGGGTGGGTGGGTGTGTGTTTGGGTGTGTGAGGGTGGGGTGGGGTGGGGTTGTGTGGGTGTGTGTGTGTGTTTTGTGTGTGGGGTTTGTGGTGTATGTGACTCAAAAATTCAATTTTGCACCAATAACTCACTACAGTTGTACCGGGGTGTAAAAGGTGAATTGCTCATTACTTATAATTTTTTCCCATGATTGTACCATGTATAAACTTTAAAAACCTTTCCCTTACAGAATTCTTTACCTTTGTAACTTGTGAGCTATTACCTTTTTTCCCTAGTTCAGCTATCAAAACTTGGGAGCCCGGTCCCTGGACCCTTTAAAACGTAAAATGTAATCTGAAAATATTTTTGAATTTGCCCAAAAATTGTGACCAACCTACCGGGATTCATTACCTTTGAAAATTTGTGATTTCATTACCTTTGTAAATTGTAAAGTTCATTACCTTTTTAAATTGGATTTTCCATTCCCTTTGAAAAATTGTGAGTTCATTACCTCTTTAATTTTTGCTCAGCTTCCCCCATTTCAGCCGAAGCAAGAAAGCAAAAAAGCTGCCCTATATTTTGCCCGGCCCCGGGGGGCCTTTTCCGAACTCCATAAAGGGCCAAAAAAGGGCGTACTGCTCAACAACATGCAATTAACTATATTTTTCCCAAAAAAAACTGACGGTGACGACAACGAAATGGACTAAATATACAAAAAGGGGGAACCGGCATTCAAGTACCAACCTGCGGGCCAGCCCGTGAACCAGACAACAAACTTTCCACTAAAGAAAAAACCCTGACCCCAAAAACAACTGCACCAGTGTTTAAGGGGAAGAAAAAAGGCAGAAATCCTGATAACTAAATCCCCAAAGGGAAATGCCAGTCTGTGGGATTTTTTTTTTCGTCGTGCCAAACGGGGAAAGTTTTGACCTTTAAACATCGGCCCGGGCCATTCAAACCAGTTTAACTCCCCAGACGTACAACTACGAAGTGAAATTCTCATCTTTACTAAACGTTCACCCGGTTTGACAGTAGCATCATATCTGTACCACCATAAATAATCCCCTTTAAACCGGGGGCTAACGAGAGGGAAACACAGAGACACCCGTCAAATCAACAGTAAAAAACCCCAAAGGGTATGGGAAACGTTACCCCTCATTCCAGTCGGGGGAAAGAATTAAAAGGTAAATAGCCCCAAGGTTAATTTTTTAAAGCTGACCTATTTTTCAGCTGCCCCATGTACAGTGAGAGAATCATAACAGAAAAAGCCAAATATTCTATAAACTCAAGGAAAGTCAGGTGGTGTTACTCCCCTCAGGGGTTTAAAAAAGGCTGAGTCAGCAAAACAGTCGGGAGACAAAAACCGACACAACCCCCGATAAAGGGAAAACCTGGGGGGGTTTTTTGGAAAGGGATAAAACCACTGTTTAAAAATTTTCTAGTCTACCAAAGGAAAGGAGTTAGAAGTTTTTTGGGGTGAAGCCAGACTGTAAGTGATTTTGGGGTGGGGGAGGGTGAAAAAAAGGGTTTAAAATTTTAAAGGGTGTTGTGAATTTAAGGGGGAAAAGTGGGGCAGTGAAGAGGTTTTTGAAGAGGTCAACGAAAGGGGTTTTTTGTGAAAAAGGGAAAAAAGTGAGAAAGTGAAGAGGGTTTTGAAAGAAATTATTACTAGAAATTTCAGTGAAATTTAAAGCAAATTACTAAGTGTAAAGGGGGACGAAAAGAGAAAAAAATATTATTGTATATGAGAAAAGGCGAAAGTGAAAATGCAGGCTTTAAGGGGGGTACGGGCTGCCAAAAATTTATATTTAATTTTTTTCTTAAATTCCAGGGAAGAAAAAAATCACCCAGGGGGGTTTTGGAAAAGGGAATGGAGTAAAAAAGCCCCCTGGACATTAAAAGCCCAACAGTTGCCATCCAAAACCAAAAAAGAAAACCTCACTATCGGGCCCCAAGGTATGGCAAAAACCGCATACCCAAACAAAAACAAAGCACACAGCTCTTAATTTTAAACGCCTTAAGTGGGGGATATCCAAATTAATCCAGGGCCTCAAACTTTTTGGGGCAGGGGGCAAAACAAAAGATAAAAGAAAGGCAAAAATACGTCCCAGTAGCTAGGGATGATAACCTTTAAATCCCTATTTAATTCAAACATAAAGGGCAATGTAGACAATACCCCATTATTTTCTCAAACACTACCAAACCCGAAACATACACGTAAATAAATTTCCATGAAAAACAGAAAGGCACCTTATGTAAAATGTTTTAAGGGGTGGGTGCATGATGGAAGTATTACAATAAAAGCAACGGTGCCCCGAAATTTATTTTGTGGTAACAAAGCAAATTTGGGACAGTTACCCTTTAAGTGATGACATTGATTTACCTAATTTTAATAAAAGCCCCTTGCCCCTATATTGATGAAATTTTGATTGTTTTTTAAAAAAGGCCTTCCCCTTTATTCAAGTCCCAAAGCAAGAAACCCCTTTTTTCCAAATTGGCAGAGATTAGGATTCCTAGCTAACAAAATTTTGGGGGGCAGTTATAACCATCTCCGAATCTTGGTTTTGGGTTATACGGTGACTGACGACGAGGTTTAAAAAAATGGTTTTCAATATAAAACGCTTTTGATAAAGGGAAAAGAAAGGGTTTGGGGAGTAGGGGCCTTTCATTTTAAAGACTTAAACTTACAAAACCCCAAAACCTGATTTTAAATAACAAAAAACTGGGGATTCTATGGTTTTTAAGTGCGCCCTTTCCCCAAACCAAAACCCCTCTTAGTAAGGAAAATAGTTTTCCGCCCTCCTACCCAGGACCAGTTCTTAGAAGACTTTTCCAGAGTCTTGCCGGATTTAAACAATTTTCGAAAAAATAAAACTGGGGGACTTTAATATCCGTTTTCACAACAAAATAACGGGGTTAAAGCAAAAGGGATAAGCAAATTCTAGGATTAAATAGCAAAACCCCCAAATAATTAAAAAACCAAACCCCGGGTCCCCCAGTTCTCACCACCCTAAAATTTACCACATACTTTGCAACCGCGCGAGAACATTGTCAGTCCCAAGGGGCATTTCCAAAAAGTTTTTTAAATGGAAACCCTTTCATCATTTACGCACCCCTGAAAATCACTAGGGGAAAAAGGGCCCAAAACAGGACAATAAAAATGAGGTCAACAGAAACTACAGTAAAGAAACAATTTGGGAAATAGGCTACCCAATTGGACTGGACAGAGATAACAATTTTCACGGGGGCGAAAAAATGCCGGGAAAAATTTCAAAACAATGTTCACTACCAATTTTTAATAATATTGGGAAAACCCTTTTAAAAAGGTTAAAATTAAACGAAAAACTGAACCCTGGATGCAAATAAAATTAAAATAATATAAATTTAAGAACCCCGCTAAAAAGAATTTTAAAACAAAAAAACAGGGTATTGCCCGCACAAAAGAATTCCAAAGGGGAGGAACAGGTACAGAGGGTTAAAAAAAAGGGGCAAAAAGGGAAAAACCCCAAATTCCAAAAATTTTAAGAAAATAAGCAAAAAACCCCCGAAAGCTCTGGCAACAAATAAACCGTTGGGATATAGCCCCCTAAGCCATTTAAAAAGGGCTAACATAGTACTCACTTTTCGATAATGAGGGATCCACGAAACATCTAAGGTGGCAAATTTGCTTTTAAATTTCCCACTACACATCCCTTTTTCAACAACACTAGTAAGTAAAAATACCAGCTGCAACAAATACCTTTAACACAGACTCTGAAAATTTTAAACATACTATAAACCCAAAAAAGGGGGGAACCCCCCAAAAGTTCAACTAGTAAGTGTATCCCCTGACTTCATTCAAAAAAACTAAGCAGGTTAAAACCCAACAAGGCACAGGGGCCCGATAAAAATCCCCATCCCCCAAATTCCTAAAAGATGGTTTCTTTTGAACCCTTCAACCCTATTGCTCCCATAATAAATTCCCATCAATCACCAATAATACCGTACCGGAGGGGTTCCCGGAGGCCAAGTTACTCCTATCTTCAAGAAAAATAATAGGTCTGATTTTAAGCAACTTTAGACCTTTTTGTAAAACCCATTTTAATATCTAAAAAATTTTGGGGAGGGCGGTGTAAAATTTTCCCAAATAGTTAATACCTTAAAAGACAACAGCATTCTCCATAGCTATCAATCGGGCTTTAGAAGACCTACTCAACCCATAAACCCCCCTTTTTTAATCCCGATGGATTACCTGAGAAATGAAAAAAAAAAAAGGGAAACCCCATAGGTTGGTAACCTTAGACCTGCAAAAGGGGCCCTTTGATAAATGTCAACCACAATATATTATTAATAAACTTTAATCTATCCCGGGAAGTTTTGTAAATGGTTTAAGTCCTACCCTTTGCAACAAAGGGGACAAATAGTCAAAATCAAAAAAACGGAATCAAACCCTGCCGATAACAGTGAGTTTCCCCCCAAAGGGATAATTTTTTGGGGTTTTTTTAATATTCTTTGTTAGTCAATGATATGCCTTTCATTTTCAAGTGCAAACTCCCCCAAAATTCAGATTCAGTGCTCTGTTAAATGACAAAAGACCCACAAGATATTGCTAATGTTTTTTAAAAATGGGAAATGATTTCCCCCGCAAATGGTTAGTAACAACAAACTATCAATTTCACCTAGGGAAAACTGAAACCTTCTCTTTGGGAAAAAACATAAACTGAGAAGGGGAAAAAAATTTTAATGTTCCGTGTAAAAGGGGAGCCCCTTAATTTGGTTTATCAGTTAAATATCCGGAATCCCCTTTGACCCATGCATGTCAGGAGAATTTATAGGGAACCGGTGTAAAGAAACGAATGCCAGGCCCGAAGTTCCCGTATAAAACAAGCACAGTGTCTACCTACTGAGGCTTTGCAGGACCCTTTGTCCCAGCCCTTTACAAAGCCATATGGGTTACCCCTTGCCTTCTTGGTACTCTGGCCCTTTACAAAAAAACTAAAGATTGGAAATGCAAATCACCCAGAACCCAAAAACGTAAGATTCATCCTGGGGGTGGGGCCCCAAAAACCCTGTAGGGCCCGGATGAATAAAAGCAATTTGGGTATGCAAAAGTTGAAGACAAAGTAAAACAACTGAAGCTAAATCATGTTATAAAATTGCTCACGAAAAGTGTCCAGAATAAACCCCTGTCCCAAATTTTTTTCAAGGTTGGGAACCAAAAAACAATCATAGAAATAGGGGAGAGAGCACAACTTTTTAGTACCCACAGTCAGTGGCCAGGCTTCAAACCCTTTTTAAATTTTACAGCAATAAAGGGAAAGGGAAAAGGGCTAACCCCCAAAAGTCAAGGCCATTTATAGCGAACCAGGTTTTTAAGAAGACGCCAAAAAAATTCTGATGAATGAACAACAAAAAGGGAAAGGGAAAAAATTTTCTATTTTTTTGCTAAAAAACTGTAAATTTTAAACCTTTTTCCCTATAATGAAACCCCCGTATTGTAGTAGTCGGGGACCCTCGGGGATAATATCTTAATGACCCTTTTGTTAATAGTCTTTAAAGAACCCCCGTGTAATAATATCTTTTTTTATGAAAAATAAGAGTTTTCTTCAAATTTAGAATATTAAGAAAAAAAATTTTTTAAAACCCTTTTTATTATAATTTTTAAGGGAAAAGGACCCCAATGGAAAAAAAGTCACTCGGGCTGCTTTTTTTTGGGGTTTCCTAGGGTTCCTACACATATGCTGCTATGTATGATAATTCTATGTAACTGATTTTGTATACCGAATAAATTTACTTTTTACTTTCTTACTTTTCAAAAATTTTTGGGGTCCAGTCCCTGGGCCAATTATGTAACCCCTGGAAAACTTTACTACCGCCCAAGGGTGGGTATGGGGGGCTAATAAACAAATTAAAAAAAAATAACTACTTCCTCCTCCACTGGTTTTGGGGGTGTGGTGTTTTGTTGTGTGTGTGTGGGTGTGGTAAAATCACCTAATTTTTTACCCCACCTAATTTTTGGTTGCGGGGTTTGAGACCCCAGCCCCCTGGTCCCGCCCTTCCGATCCTACGGATCCTTCCTCTCTCTCTGCTTCCTGATTTGTCATACCTCTTCTTAAAACTATGTAGGGTTCCTGCCTCCACTACTTCATTCTAGGTTTTTCCCTTGCTGACAACTCATGACTGAAGAAATACCCCAACGCCCTGTGACTCGTCTATCTTCACTTCCAGTTGGACCCCTTGTCCCTGTGTCCCCTCTCTGGACACCTACCTGTCCCCCCTTGTCAAATTCCCCGCGTTATCTTGTATGTCGTTTATCAGGTCTCCCCTGACCCTTCGTCCTCCAGGGCACATCCATTCCCCTTAACCTTTCCTCGTACACATTCCCCTTGAGCTCTGGACTAGCCTTGTTGAAAACCTTTGTATTCTCTAACTTCTTGACGTGCTTGACCGGGTTTGGGGGTTTCCAGACTGGGGCGCATACCCCGTATGGGCCTAACAACACAGTGTACATGTCCTTGAAACGATTCCTTTTTAAGGTATCGAACCTATTCTCAGGTTTGCCAGGCCCCCGGGCGCAGCGGTTTTTTGGGTTGATTGTCCTCCGGGATGTGCTGGGTGTTATGGTCCCCCCAAGGTCTTTCTCCCTATGAGTCTCATCTTTGTCCCCAGCCTATACTCTTCTGCGGTTTCTTCCCCTCCCCAAATTTTATGACTTTGCATTTGGCTGGGTTGAATTTGAAACCAGTTACTGACCAATGTCCAGCCTCTCCAGGGCTCCCCTTTTCATCCTGCCTCACCCGTCCGATTTAATTTTTCCACAACTTCACGTCATCTGCGAACAGGGACACTTCGATCTATTCCTTCCATCACGTCGTTCACATATATTCAAAAATAGCACTGGTCCTAGAAACTGACCCCTGTGGGACTTCCGCTCGTAACAGGCGCCCACTGTGATACCTCATTCACGTAAACCAATGACTCGTTGCTGCCTCCTGTCAGTATTTTCTTATTCCATATGCATGCCCTTCCTTTTACGTGTGCCTGAATCACTTCAGCTCCTGCACTAATCACATTGTGGGGGAACTGTGGTCAAAAGCCTCCTGCAGTCTAGAAAAACGCAATCTACCCAACCCTCTCTCTCTCAGTGTCTTACTTCTGTTTTACCTTGTCCATAAAAACTCAGGAGGTTTGTGATACAGATTTGCCTTCCATGAACCCATGCTGGTTTTACAATTATAATCTTGTTCCTTTCCAGGTGTTCGACGCACTCGCCTCCTGATCCTCTTCTCCATGACTTTGCACACAATTACTGTCAGAGACACAGGTCTGTAAGTTTAGTGCCTCGTCTGTTTCCTTTCTTAAAATATGGGGACTAACATTTACTGTCTTCCATTTCTCAGGTAGTTGCCCAGTTTAAGGGATGTGTTTGAAGATTGTGGTTAGAGGCACAACAACAGCAACTCTGCTCCTTCTCTAAGGACCCATGGGGAGATGTTGTCCGTCCCATTCGCCTTTGAGGTGTCAAGGTCACTTAGGAGCTTCTTCACCTCCTCCTCAGTTTTGTTCGTATGTCATCCAACACTTGTTGGTATATTCCCTCCTGATTTACCCTTCTGTGCTGTTCTTCCCACAGCCCTTCTGACCTCTACTGTAAAAAACTACCTTAAATCTCCTGTTCAGCTCCTCACATACCTCCTGATCATTTCTTGTGAGTTCTCCACCTTCTGTCCTTAATCTGATCACCTGGTCTTTGACTGTTGTCTTCCTCCTGATGTGGCTATACAACAGTGTGTGTGTATGTATGTGTGTGTGCAGCAGTTACTGTATAACTATAAGCTTGTCTTATCAAAGTATTATGTAGTTACCCTAGATAACAATTATATATATATATATATATATACAGTTTACCTAATACAAATAATGATTACAGAAACAAGAAACAGACTCACGCTCACTGACGGGTCTCCGCCATCCACCAATGCACTTTCCTCTATTTTTCAGCAATGTGGAATATATGTATTGAATATTATTTTCATGCAATATTGCATTTCCTCCAATTAATGATGTAATTTCCGGTCGTTGAAGAGATACTGTAAACTATATTTTAGAGAAGGATGTGGAGTTTCCCTAATAGTGGATATCACGTGTGTCACACCAGCAACTTCCCCCGTTCAAGCCCGACCGGAAATAATGATATTTTTTTTTCATTATATAAATTTGCATAGTGTACCTCAATTGACGTTTTTCCTAACATACGAAAAGTTATCTAAATATAAAAACCAGCTGCTGGGCTGAGGCGATAATTTGAAGATAAGTGCAAAGGGGCTCTGGTGGCCTGGTGGTTAACGCTCTCGCTTCACACGGTGAGGGCCTGGGTTCGATTCCCAGCCAGAGTAGAAACATTGGACGTGTTTCTTTCCACCTGTTGTCTATGTTCCCCATCAGTAAAATGGGTACCTGGGTGTTAGTCGACTGGTGTGGGTCGCATCCTGGGACACTGACCTAAGGAGGCCTGGTCACAGACCGGGCCGCGGGGGCGTTGAGACCCCCCGGAACCTCATTCTCATCCAGATAAACCCCAGAAAACATTAAGTGGACTTTGTAATGTATTTAAATATTATTGGAAATTGTACATAGATATTTTATCTATCTTGCTTAGGTTCAGATTTAGGTTAGTTTGTTAATTATCATGATTAGCTCAGGATAATACAAAGGTAACCTTGGAAAATTAGTGATATAAAATACGCGACACAATTGAAATATAAACACATAAGCAGTATAATGTGAATCCTTTATTGACAACGTTTTCGCTCACAACAGTGGGCTTTATTCCAAGACTCACGAAATCGTTAATGACACGATTGCAACAAAGTCACACCCATACCCCGGCTGGGATTGAACCCCGCTTGTCAGAGTCTCAAAACTCCAGAACCGTGCGTTAGCCACTAGACCAGCTAGCTGGTCTAGTGGCCTAACGCGACGGGTCTGGAGTTTTGAGACTCCTCTGAACCGCGGGTTCAATCCCACCGGGTATGGTTTGGGTTTTAATCAAGTCAACAAACGAATAATCAATGTCTAATCTAACATAAAGTTAAACCTCACCTAACCAAATTTGAACCTAATTAAGCAACGATAAAAATAAAAAAAGCTTATATAGTTTCCAAAACATATTTAAGTATATTGTAAAGTGCACTTACTGTTGCACTCGTCTTTAAATTATCACCTAACTCGGCCGAGCAGCTGTTAACAGTAATTTAAATAAAACAGTCAAACATCTACTGACAGGTAAAGATGAGTTAATTAAAAAATTTACTTCAAATTATTAGCTCCATAGGTTCAATTATTAGCTCCATAGGTTCAATTATTAGCTCCATAGGTTCAATTTCCTATAAGTGATCTGAATGGCTTGTTGATATTTTTAGCCCCGTTGGAAAAATTTCTAACTTGATTGTTAAGAACAACATAGATTTAATCGATAAATTAAGCACCTTAACTGACTTAAATTATTTTAACATGGTTAGTTTTGATGTTATTTCCATGTTTACAAAAGTTCTAGTTGATAATTTATTAAGTTTCTTATCTGAAGAACTTGCTAATTACGATATACCATTACCACTTACAACTATCATTAAACTTTGCATTGTTGATGCAAAATTTGTATTTAATGATGAGTTTACACTCGGAAAGTTTGGTATGGGCCAAACTTCCCTGGCCTCCCTCCTGGACTCCCCCTTAGAACCAGCAGGAAGGCGACGGTGCCCCCACTCTGCTTATTTTTAAGAAAAACATCCCCTCCCTTTAGTTGCAGTCTTGCAACTTTGGCATAGCTCCTGAGACGCACTGGGAAATGTGAAAGTACTTTGAGTTGAAGATTTCCTCCCCCTGTGGCTTGTCTTTTTATATATATATATATATATATTAAAATATATATATATATAATATAATATATATATATTATATATAAATATATATATATATATATATATATAATAACCAACGATATGACTGCCTTTCGCATAAAACTGCTTTTGCATAGATGTAGAAAGTACCAGCGAGTAATTTTTTTATCTAATCACTATAGTTGTTATAGCAAAGTTTTCATTCATTAGTGAAAATGGTCTTCACTCATCGGTTTAATGGATCAGAGTCGCAAGTTTGACTACCAGCAGACGTCGGTCAACTTCTTTCCTAACTATCATCCTAAGTGCTAATTAAAATAAGCCCCTTTAGTTTATTTGGTAATACCAAGAAGATAAAATAGGTCGCATTGACTAGAATAATGGAGTTAGAAAAATAAAAAACATTGAAACTTTTCAATAAGTCATAAATTTGAAAAGCGGCTCAACATTCATGCATTACAAAAATATTATGAATGGGACGCACCAACTATGATCCATAACAAACAAATTAGCATTTCACTTTTGAATCTAGAAAAGTGAGAAATAACAGCGCCAAAAATAAATCAGAAATTATCAATAATGGCAAGTCCCAAAGGTCGGGGTTATATTACATTCTGAAGAGATGTAATATTGATGACATCAGTTAAAAGGCCGTTATAACTGGTGTCCGTGTCAGGCTTCTTTAATGGCAGGAAATACCACGACTTTGTTCGAATTATTCTTGTTGAAAGAAATAACCAGAACGTATATGTTTCAGAAATCGTTAGAAAGATTGCAAAGATTTGCTATATCTCAAACATCGTGCAGGATTGTGTCTCAATCACTCCAAGAGTAGATAAAGCGTAAAATAAGTACTAAGTTAAAACTGAAAGTAAATCAAGTCTGAGGAAGTGGTATGTGTAATGACGCTAAAACATCCCTGGTAGTGGTTTTCCTGCTGGATTAATCCACATTTACTTTCGACATATGTCTCTCCGGACTAATTCATTGATCCCAGTATCTGGCGAAATACCATTAGGTACTATGTCTACTTGCGAAATGAACTAAAGCAAATGTCTTACTCCATATTGTTTCTTGTAGTCAAAGTTTAGCTTTCATCAGTTTTTCTTGTCTTATCCGTCCACTTTGTTAATGAGATCACGGATTTTTGACAGCCAGTAATTACAGTCTCTCTTTCAATGAGATTTATTTTTTATTTGGTCTGTAGGAGTTCATTTTCAGCATTCATTCAGTTCTGGGTAACCTTACTGTTACTTGTCCACAGATGACACATCTTACATGTTGATAATTGACACTTGTGTAGCATTTGGTAATCTTCATTCTGGAATGCGGTTTAGCGTCCAGTAACCTTCTTCAGTCCTATGCAGAGACAGGGAAAAGTTGAGAAGTATTGAGGCAGTCAGTCCCTCAGGATCAGTCGATATTTTAGAACATCTGTCCTTGCTTAGGAGAGTCACCAGTAGAAAAACACATTTGTTAAAAGTACAGTCCAGGCCTGTAAGATATGTAAGCTTTGCCGAATCCCTGCATCAAGATCTCAAGATATTTCTGTGTCTGACATAATTTTATATAAACTGATTTTTTACCACGTCCCACTGCCCATCACAACCCACTACATCAATACACGAGACCCTTCCTCCATACATAATGTATTCCTTATCAAACCCACTTCAACTCCATCTGAGGGACATGATTATTTTCAAACTTCCTTCTTATCTTCCACAATTCTCCGTATTGAACTGAAGAAGTCACTGGCTGTGGGGGAAAAAAAAAACTAATTTCGGAATAAAAATTCCCTATGTTCAAAAGTGTTAATTATCAACATATAGGTTGATAACACTGCTTTACGAACTCTCACTCCCATTTCATTGTTACTCCTGCACATTATAAACTTTTTAGATCAATCGATATGCGTCTTCGATTTTTTTTTTAGGCTGAAGCAAATTTGGTACATCCCAACAATCCTATTTTTTTCATAACATTATTTATTTTAAGGAAATTTCCTACTTAATGTCGCGTATTTCATACTTCCTAAAATGAAATAAACTGTGAGTTATAACTTACGTCAATTTCTTTCTAGTTAATTTCATGAGGCCATTTTAACAAATTTAAAATTCATATGGATTTTGAAACCTATAGCTTGAAATTAGACACAAAATGGCCAGGGGCGCCTATTGGAAGCTCTGAATTGCGTCCCTGCCCAAACATCTGACACCCATGTTATAAATAACTTTATCATATAATAGGCTCAAAAATACAAGTCAAGCTCGTTAATCTCTTAGTTAACAAATAATGACACTACATAGAAACTACAACGGCATCTTCCGTTGGTGTATAATGTGCTCAAATTCAGTTTATTCTCTTATTACACTCAGCAGAGCAAGTTCACCGAGTATGCCTTGACCCATGGAGGCTCTCATTTACGAAACTTTAAGTTCTAACTTTCTGAATGATCTCTCACAGGTGGAAATGGAAACTGCGATGGTTAGCATTATCTGAAAAGTTATGCGATAATTAAGGAAGACGTTCTTATCTCCATACTGAACAAGAAAAAATCGAGAAGTACTTCAGGTATTGATATTTTTATGTTGACCCGACTTGATGATAACATTCTCGTGTCCAAAAATGCTTCACATAGCTGCTGTTTGTCAACATCAGAGCTATACAATTCTCCTAAATTTTAGCACTTTTTCTTTACGTCATTACTGTTGCGTTGTAACATAGTCTTTCGACATCGAAAAGGAAACCAAATTTTGCGTCAATGTAATGGAAACGAGCGAACCTTTCATCCATTTCTTCGTGAAGACGGTCGAGTGTTCCCTTCATTACTTTCCATGCCGTCCTTGGCTGTTAACTCAGCGTCTCTTGGGCTATCATCATCCATTCGTTTCTATCGTCTGACGTTTTACAGCTTCAGTATTCCAGTCTTGACAGAGACCGAGTCCTTCTTCGAGTGACTCACTTACCAACACTTCTCTTCCATCATCAAAATAATCTCGGAGGCTTACAAATCCAGGGCAACATCGTGGAACTTCATGCAAGGATACGATCCTGCACCCTCTTATGAATAGGGTCGATGTGAATGAGTACTTTTTTCCAAAATCCTAGCAAAGTCAGAAAATCGTAACTCAGCATGCGGTTATATAGTTGCCTTACGTCACTTCGTCTTTCACTGGTCTCGTTTACATTGTCTGTCATGTCCTGGAGAACTTGAAGTATCTCTTCAAGGTACTTGTTGATGGGCTTCACCTGGCTTCGGACTCCGACTTAACAACCACTGGCACGGCATTTTTGAGTTCTTCCCAGCGCTGTGTTGAACGAGAGAGAAACACGTAGAGGGCTTCGATGATTCCAAGAAACGTAACCATCATTGTATCCTGATTGGCTGCATCTACACCCACCAAGTTAAGAGAAGATTTGTTTCTATATCCCTCGAACTTTTCCACGTCATGATCTAATTTGTCTACAACTCTACAATCAGCCTCCGCCTATTCTGTTAACAATGAGGAGTGATCCTCAGCATCGACTCCCCACCTTCCCTAGTTGGCGTTTCTGCCCTCCCACTTCCTACACTCGCGACCTTAGGATGACTCAAGAAATCGTAATGACACGATTGCAAACAAACCATACCCCCGGCCGGGATTGAACCCGCTGGAGTTTTGAGACTCTATGACCGCGGGTTCAATCCCGGCCGGGGGTATGGTTTGACCTTAGGATCACGGGCAGGTAGAGCTTAAATCATTAGTCACATGCTTTTGTCTCCAAGCGATGTCTGAGTTAAGATATTCACATTGTGTTTTCTAGACAGTGATTTTTGCTTGCATACTCTCTGTGCTGACTGGCGGATATCGCACCTTACAATGTTTTATAAACTTAGGAATTGTGCACATCAGTAAGTCCAGAGAAAAACACGCACCTTAAGTTCTTTAATGAAAGAGTACGTTCATACTAGATGTTACACTAGTGTATGTGTAGGTGACGGCTGGTTGGTCCAACACTCTTAGAGGGCACCATAGCACTGCTGTATGGGTGTCTGCGTGTGTGCGTTGTGTGGGTGTATGGGACACCTCTTGACTCTATCCCTGACGTGATGTCATTCACATATTTAAGAAACAGCACCAGCGCTAGGACTGATCCTTGTGAAGCCCCATTGACACATGCGCCCACTCCGATGCCTCATCACATACCATCACTCATAATTTCCTTCCTGTCAGGTACTCCCGGATTCATTACAATACTTTTCCTGCTATTGCTGCCTGCTCCTCTTATATGATACTGTGTCAAAAGCCTACTTTCGGTGTGTGTTTTGTGTTGGTGCCTGTGTGTATATTGCACATGTGAATGTGTGTATTGTGTGGGTGTTCGTGGGTGTAAGTGTGTGCATGTTGTGTTGGTGTTCCCTTGTAAATATGTACCTGTGTTGAGTGGGTGCCTGTGTGTTAATATTGTATGTATATGTCTGTTGTGTGGGATGCTAGTGTGTAAAAATCTTGTAGGGCACACTAACCTGAAGGGTTAGTAACCCAAGGTAAGCCATTAGAGAAAATACGTCGTCAAGGGCAGCCTGTCTTACTATATTTCCATTCGGGGACTTTTATTTTCTTCCCAAAGATTCGACGCACACCGGCAACTCTAAACACCCAGGCACCTACTTATTACTAGGTGTGCAGGGGCAGCAGGTAATAGGAAACATATATCGTGTCCACTATCTTAGGGGAGAGAACCAGGGCCCCTCTGTATGAGCTGAGCAAGTTACCAACGGAACTAAGAATTACTAATATGTAAGCTTGTGTATATTTTGTGTAGGTGTCTGCGCGTCAAGAGATGTGATCGGTATGATGTTCACTCCAAGATCCCTTTTCTTTGAGTGGGTTTTGAAGCTTTTGACCCTCTAAACTGTATTCCATCTGCGGTCTTCTTTGTCCTTCCTCAATCTTCATGAATTTTGCACTGGTGGGGTTAACCCTTAGGAGCCATTTATCGGGCCAGATATGATGCCTGCCAGATCTCTTTGCTGTCCTACATAATCCACGTCCCCTTGAATTCTCCGCATTAGTTCCACGTCTGTAAACAAGGATACCTCTGAATCTATCCCTTCTCTCATGTCATTCACATATACCAGAAATAGCGTCAGCCCAAGGACTGACGCTTGTGTAACACCACTTGTCACATGTGCCCACTCTGCCACCTCGTTACTCGTGAAGGTATAACTGCCCTTTCAGACCCTCAAAGAGTATGTGAAACCACCATTCCTCCTCATGAAAAGAAAATATAGAATACATTTTAACAGAAAATAAAAAAATTTATTGACAAGCAAAAAAATATTTGTATAAATGTAAAACGATCAAACATAAAATGTTCCTAACTGAAGCAAATAATGAGTAATAAAATATATAAATAAATTTTGTGAAACAAAGGTAATACAGCGGACAGATGTTAGTCCGATGTACCGACGGTGTGGTAACGTTGCTAAGGATTCAAGAGTGAACGAGAAGCCGGTGCGTGACTGGAAGTTTTCTGCAGGTGTTTACTAAGGTTTGTTGGGTCGTTGTTTACAAGCGGGGTTCAATGAGAAGGCATCGGAGGCTTCTTACTTTATTTGTGGTATCTGGGTACACAGGCAGTGTGTTAACTAACAGCCCTAGGCCCCAAGGGGTCATGCCTGCGAGGGAGAGAGGAGCAGGCCTTGTTACTCGAGGATGCCTGGGCGCCAAGTGAGGGAGAGGCAGGGTAATGCCGTTTCAAGGGGCATGCCCACTGAGAGGCCTACAGGTGGTAGCACGAGCATGGCACGAAATATGAACTCAGCTGGCAGACTTACGTTTGTACATGGCTGCAATCATTAACAGATTTTAGAGTAATGAGCAATTCACACTTCCACACCCGGTCACAACTGTAGTGAGTTATTGGTGCAAATGTTGATTGCCGAGTCTCTCTCTCTCTCACACACACACACACACACACACATACAAATTCATACACACACACACAACAACACACACACACACACACACACACACACACACACACACACACACACACACACACACACACACACACACACACAAACTCATACACACACACGCCACACACACTCATACACACACACACACACTCATACACACACACACACACACACACACACACACACACACACACACACACACACACACACACACACACACACACACACACACACACACACACACATGCACATATGTGGTAATGCTTTATTTACAGCTAGCAAAGTCAGGGTATTTCTCCAGAATGGTCTGTAATATACCACTGTGGATAAAATACTTAGCTTTTGACTACCGCCCACAGGATGGGTATGGGGTGCATAATAAACATATTAAACAACAATAACAACTGGCAGACAGAATAGGCTGTCTATGCAGACAGTACAGGCTGTCTACACAAGGCGTTGAAGACCATAGATGATCAATTACAAAGGTGAAGTGACTCACTGCTGTGTTCAGTGGAAAATGAGGTGGAGTTTCTGATCAATTGCCTAGATCTAACTGCCCGTCTTGTCTCTCCAGTGCCGAGTCACCCAGTCCAACCAACAAAGCTTAAATAAAGAGAAAACCCAAAATTTACGAACTAGGATCGTGTTAAGCAGAGTGCCTTCAAAAGAAATCGTGACAACTAAGAAAAATTTCGTTAAAATACGTAAGTCAAATCACGTTCTGTTAGATTAACAAAAAAATCTCAACACACAGTATAACAATAAACAAGAGTTGAACTCAATACTTACAGACATGATGGGAGCAGAAAGCCAAATAATGTCAGTTTGACAGGAGGGTCCCATGTTAACTCCCACCGGGTGGAAAAAGGAGGGGTGGGGGTTGAGGTAACGATACACCTTCTGCCGAACACTCAACTAATTATATTACCACCACCACTCATTCATGCTTTCACTCTTTATTTAACAAACTTTTTTCTCACATCACTTACCGTTACTCGTCACTCTTTGCTTCCATCCTGTCGGGGATTCCCTGATTCATTGCGGTGCCTTTCCTGTTATTCCTGTCTGCTCCTCCAGCTTTTGCACATACTCTTGTGAGGAATTGTGTCCAAAGCATTCTTACAGTCCAAGAAAATGCAACCTACCAATCCCTCTCATTCCTTCCTTATGTCTATCACACTGTCGTAAAACTCCAGTAGGTTTGTGACACAGGGTTTCCCCCTCCCTGCAACCGTGCTGGTTATCGTGTGTAAGCTCATTCATTTTTAGATGCCCCACCACTTTTCTTCTTCTGGTAATTTTCTATATAAGTTTACTTACTATACATGTCCATGACACTGGTCTGTAGTTGAATTCTATCTCTTTGTCTCCTTTCCTTAAAATTTGGACTACATTTGCTGTTTTTCAACCTTAGGTAATTGCGTTGTGTGTGTGTGTGTGTGTGTGTGTGTGTGTGTGTGTGTGTGTGTGTACGCACCAAATTCACCTACTTGTGGTTGCAAGGGTCAAGTCATAGCTCCTGGCCCCCGCCTCTTCACTGGTCGTTAGTAGGTCCACTCTCCATTCTCCATGAGCTTTATCATACCTTTTATTAAATCATGTGTAGATCCTGCCTCCAGTACATCACTCTCCAGACTGTTACACTTCCTGACAACTCTATGACTGAAGAAGTACTTCCTAACGTTCCTGTGACTCTTCTGAGTCCTCACCTTTCATCTGAGACCCTTTGTTGCTGTGTCCCATCTCGGAAACATCCTAGCCCTATCCACCTTGTCAATTTCTTTCAGTTTTTATATGTGGTTATCATGCCATCACCATCCGTCCTGTCCTCCGATTTAACTTTTCTTCGTTGGGCATTACCCTTAGCTCTGGAACTAATTTTGATGCAAACCTATGCACTTTCTCTAATTTCTTGACGTGCTTCACTAGGTGTGGCTTCCAAATTGGTGTTGCATACTCAAGTATGGGCCTGTCGTACACGGTGTACAGCGTCTTGAACAACTCCTTACTGAGGTATCGGAACGCTGTTCTCAGGTTTGCCAGGCGCCCATATGTTGCAGCTGTTATCTTGTTGATGTACGCCTCAGGAGATGTGCTCGGTATTATACTCACCCCTAGATACTTTTCCTTGAGTGAGGTTTGCAGTCCTTGGCCACCTCGCCTGTACTCTGTCTGTGGTCTTCTTTGCCCTTCCCCGATCTTCATGACTTTGCATTTGGCGAGATTAAATTCAAGGAGCCAGTTGCTGGACCAGGCTTGCAGCCTGTCCAGGTCTCTTTGTAGTTATGCCTGATCATCATCTGATTTAATTCTCCTCATTAACTTGGCTTCATTTTTAAACAGGGACACTTCTGAGTCTATCAAAATCTGCCCCGTGTCATTCACTTATCCCAAAAAAAAGCATTTGGTCCTTAACTGCCCCTTTGGAACCCTCGTTTAGTCACAGGCGCCCACTCTAAACACCTCATGACGTACAATGGTTTTTTTGTGGCTTCCTCCCTGCCGGGTACTCCCTGACCCATTGCGGGTGCCCTTCCTGTTACGTGTGCCTGGTCCTTCTTTCTTTTTCACTAATCTTTTTGTAGAAACTGGTCGAAACCCATCTTGAAAACCCAAAGAAAACCCAAATCCCCCAAAATTTCTCTCTCTGAGATTACTTTTCCATTACCTTGTCATAAAACCCAGTAATTTGGGGACTGGTGTGCTGGTTTTTTTTTTTAAAAGTTTTGTTCCATTCAGGTGGGGGTCCACAACCCCTTCTGATAATCTGTCTCCTTTTTTTAAAAAGGGGATACATTTGCCGTTTTCCCTTTCCTCAGGTATTTTGCCCATTTTAAATGGGGTTTTTTGAAAATTGTTTTTAGTGGGGACACGGGAAAATTCTTGCCCCACCCACCAACTTTCTTTTTAATCACTTTCCTTACAGCTTCTTCCCCCCCACCTCGTTTGTATGTTTTTTCAGGGCAGCCTGTTTGGTAAACCCTTGTTGGTTTTGACCCCCCCTTATTTTCATTCCCCTGGATTTTCTTTCCGCCCTCCATTGAAAATTATTTTCCTTTTGTCTCTTGGGTTCTCACATATTTCCCCCGTCGTTTCTTGTGACCCCCTATCCCCCTTCCTCACCCTTTATGTCCTGGTCCTTGTTTGGTTGTCTTCCTCCAGATGGGCTATAAAACACTTCAGGTCAAAATTTAAAACTTTCGATGCAATTCGTTTTTCGTATTGTCACTGTTCCCTCCCCCTTACCTGTCCCATGTTTCTTTTCTGGCTCGTCAACTAATTTTCTTTTCTTTTCCCTTTGGGCCCCTTTTGGTCTTCTTTTCTTTTTTCCATTCTGTAGCACCCCTTAGTTTTTCGTTTCTTACCCCTTTTTGGGAAAACCCAAAAGGGCTCGTGTCGGTTTTCCCATTTTTCTTTTGGTCTTGGGGGAAAAAAAAACCCCCCCTCTGCCCCCGGGCATTTTTTGTCACATACCATCATTTCGTTTGCGGGATTCTCCTCCCAAAATTCTCTTTCTCATGAACCTTTTTCAGAAATTTTCCTATCCCCTGTGTAGTCCCCCCTTTTGTAGTTTGTTTTTTCCATCCTACTCCTGTTACCCTCTGCACTTGTAACTCTATTATGTATTAAAAGCTCAAACCCACATGATCCCTATCTCCAAAGGGCCTTTCATATGTGATGTCCTCGATGTCTGAGCTTCTCAAGGTGAATATGAGGTCCAGTCTTGCTGGTTCATCCTCGCCTCTCTCTCTGGTAGCATCCCTAACATGTTGATGCATGAGGTTTTTAAGTACCACATCCATCATCTTGACTCTCCATGTTTTGTGGCCCCTATGTGGCTACAGGTTTTCCCAATCAGTCTCCTTGTGATTGAAATCATCCAAAACTAGTAGCTTTCCTTTACCCATTTGTGCTCTTCTGGCAACCTCAGTGTGTCCACCATTGCTCTGTTGCTCTCTTCATATTCTTCTCTTGGCCTCCTGCAGTTGTGTGGCAGGTTGTACATCACTGTAATGACTACCTTATGTCCCCGAGACTGAATTGTACCTACTATGTAGTCCCTAATGCTCATTTCGTCCATTCCATCTATTTCCTCAAATCCCCATCAGTTTTGATAGACAATGCAAATCCCCTTCCCCTTCTTCTCCCTCTATCTTTCCTCAAGATCTGATATCTGGGGGGGGGGGGAAGTTTGCATCTGCTATCCCTGTGAGTTTCTTTTCTGTGAGTACTATAATGTATGGGGACATCTCCTCGATTCTTTTATGCCACTCCTCACATATATTTGTTATTCCATCTGCATTCATATACCAAACCTTCAGTTTTTCTGAAACTGTGGTCTGGGGAGAACA
The DNA here is from genome assembly GCF_026875155.1 of Cherax quadricarinatus. Classification (NCBI taxonomy): domain Eukaryota; kingdom Metazoa; phylum Arthropoda; class Malacostraca; order Decapoda; family Parastacidae; genus Cherax; species Cherax quadricarinatus. The sequence continues at coordinate 3,985,765 of NC_069445.1, read as the reverse complement.
TTGGGGCTGGGGGAGCAGGAGACCTGGCATGGAACTATGGGGGGTTCCTGATGGGATGGAGTTTGTGATAAGGGGGGTGGAGCAGTGGATACAATGTGTTGGTTTGGGTTAGATTGTTTGCTTGCAAACACAACCTCACAACCTCCCTTTTGTGGGAGGTTGTGAGGTTGTATTTTTTCTTCCTCCTGAATCTGGGTTCTCCTACTCATCTTCATCTTTGCCTCTCTTTCCTCCTCGCGTCTTTGCACCCTCTTTCAGTTTTGTCTTTCTTCTTGTGTTCTGTCATGATCGAGGTACACCCTCAGATTTGATTTTTGATGCTATGTCATTCTTGTATTGCCTCTGGGTCTCTCTCCTTATCCCTACATTTTTGTTTGTTTTTTTCTGCTCAACTCGTTGTTTTCTTGAGTCCTTTGTCTTGTATACTTTTCCCATGCTCTTGCTCACTTGGCTTTGGCCCCTTAAACCCCCCAATTAAACCATTGGTTCACTCTGGTCTTACCATTTTTTCTGTTACCCTTTGGTATGAACTCATCCTCTCCCTGCAATTAGGGGTTTCACTAGTTTCAACTTTTCATTTACTCTAATTTCCCTCTATTTCTCTCTCCCACTGCACTTAAATGCAGGAATCTTCTTAGGCCTATATAGTCCCCTTTTTTAAATTTGGCTTCTCTCGTCCTTCTTGGGCTTCTGATTTCTTCTGTAAACTCTACAAAGCATTCAAAACTCAGGACGTCTTCATCACTTGTGCTAAGGGGTCTTTTGGGGTGTGATATTTCTTATGTCTGCACTATTCAAGGTGAAATTTGAGATCCACCTAGCTGCAGCTTTCTCTCTGGTTGTAATCCTAACATTTGGTGCAAGAAATTCTCCAATAATATCTCCAACATCTGAGCCTCCATGTATCTTGTCCCCAGTGTGGCTCTAGGTTTTCCAGTCATTCTCTTTATGGCTAAAATCCCCCATTATGAGTAATTTTGTCCCACTCAAATGAACCCTCCTGGCCACTTCAGCTAGTGTACCCACCATTGTTCTAATTAGCTCATCATACTCTTGTCTTGGCCTCCTGCTGTTCGGTGGTGGGTTATACATCAATGTGGAGAAATTTTCTCCCGGAGGGGTTTTCAGCCCCTTCAGCCCCTTCAGCCCTTTATCAACCCCTTCACCTCTCAGGGGACTAGCCCTCTCAGAAGGGGCACGCATCTTGTTTACTGCTACAGCAAGTAATTGATCCTCCCCGATGCAATACGAGTATGTGATGTGATCAAGCGACCGCCGGCCTTGCAAGAGTCCAGTGTTGCAAAGTGTAGTTTAATAAGAGACAGTCCATCTCTTAAACCCAAGCAGGACAATTAAGGAATATCCTGCTCCCACTTTATTACCATGGTAAAGATAGTGTACATTGTTGTTTATGCTTAAGACAGAAAGATTCAAGCATTCTGCTTTGCTTTATAGTGGAAGTTTAGCAAGAAGCAAAAAGTACTAGGTCAGCTTTTTTCCTTTATGTGCTAGGGGCAGTGACGGCATAGGAGGCTGTGGCGTCTTCAGATTACTTTTCACCCCACTGGGAGTCACACTGATCCCAGGATAAAACCCAAAAAAGAACACTGATCCGTGCATTAGTGTGAACAGAGTGTCCCCACAAAACCAATAAACACTTACAGATAAGTGTGATCAGCTTCTTTAAATGATAAGATTGTGAACAAAAAAGACAAACCTTGTGGAACATATTGTACCAGTGTTCGTATTCCTAGACTGTGGAAGACGTGGACATCCAAGGACACTTCAGCTTCTGTCAAGTCACCGATACATGTCGAGGGTGTAAAGAACACCATAGCTCACACTACAAGAGCAAGCTGGGTTGCAGATTTCTTGTAGTATGGGGGACTGTGCAGTTCTTGTGTTGCAAGGAGTTTGTAATCAACCTATAGTCGGCAGTGAGGTGTGGACTTTAGAGTCCACACATGTAAGTTCGTCAGCAATCAGTGAATGAAATATGCTGACATAACACCCCCTAGGGGTAAATTATTATTAACATAATATACTCTATTACAGCCCGTTGTGAAGTGAATAAGACAACTTCTCAAGACCCGCCTGCGGGGGCGCGGTGAGCGATGCTGTTTTATTACTAAGTCCCCCCCCTTAATTTTAAACCCTTATTGGGAAACCATTTCACAACAATTTGGGGTGTGCTCGAACCGGATGGGCCCAAACACTGGGGTCCAAATATTTGTCTACAGTGTACAAAATAACCTACGACCCAAAGGGCCCTTCCGAAAAAAGCTGTAAAAACTATGTTTTACAATAAAATCAGAAAAAAATGAGTCCCTCCAGGCTCAATCACAAAAAATGGGAACCAAAAGAAAACGGCACTCCCCATTTCCCCATTGCCCAAAGAAAATGGGAGCAGGGTGACTCACCCAGCAAAAACGGGATGGACCCTCATCCACGCTCTCCGCTCAAAAAGAAACGCTGACCAATAAAAAAGCCAGATGACCGTGGGTAGTTGGTGTATTACACAGTTTTTTTATAATGTTTATAGACATAAATTAAAGACGGATGTTTTTTAAAGCTTGTTTCTTTAGATATAACTATTAAAGGAAACAAAAAAAAAAGTTACCATTAAAAGGGGCTTTTTTAAAACTTAGCTTCGTTTTACAGAAAAAAATTACAAATTAAAAATCTGATCTCAGTCTGTAAAAGGATAACAAAAAGATACAAACATAATTTTGATGATCTTGAGGAAAATTTGAAATACTTCACAAAGTTGAAAGAAATTTCAACTATACGATTTTGAAAATAAGTTTTTTGAATAGACCCATCTGGGGATGAAATTAAAAAATGTTTTGGATACATTTAAAAATCAAAATTAAGGTGGACATGGTAAGGTATCGGCCGTAAAACTTGTAAAAGAGAACACTGTAACTGGGGTCAAACACCTGTTACACCCCGTAACAACAAAAGTGCCCCATTACCAATTTCCCTACTTCATTTCCTATTTTTAAGGTCAAAATTATGAAAAAATTTTCTTTGGGGTTTTTCAATCCATAGTAAATTCATGAATGAATAGATGAGTTTGCAAAGTTTTCAATTTCTTTAATGTCTTTAAGGGAGAACCCTAGAACGATTAAGTCTTTCCGGGGGTTAAAAGGGGAAAAATTTATAAAAATAGCCTTAGGGTTCTTACAGACAATTATTTTGATTGACAAGGCCGGTTAGACATAAAGTTTTAAATTCAAGCTAGAAGCCCCCCCCAAAACTTTGTTTTTCAGACTTACAGCATTTAAAATCACAGACAATAGTCTCAGTCTCTAGTACTAAAATGACCTAAGAAAAAATGTGACAAATTTATCAGAAATTTTGTACAGGAAGTTGTCACCACAAATTTGAACGAAAAAATTTATGTTCAATAAACGCTTTTTCACTTGTGAAAAATTTTAGAAATGGTTTACAAACAATGTTTCATGATGCAAGCAACGAAAAATGAAAAATCCACAAATCCTGTGGATAATAAACCTTCAACCATAAAAAAAAGAGTAACCTACCCCCACTAAACCCATAATGGGAAATCCCATTTAAAGGGATTTTCAAGCTGTGAATACAAAAGACGTAAACAACTGTAAACTAAACGTACTCCAAAACTGTACTTTGTGACGGAAAATTGGGCACAGTATTTTAGTCAAACACACAATGGAGGCACGAAACAAGAAATATCAACTGAAAAGGTGCATCAAGTGTTTAGGTAAACAAGGGAGGAAAAAACTCGTGAAGAAGTTTTTTAAATGAAGGGTAGTATCATACAGCATTAGCCCAAATACTTTTTCTGAACACAAAGACTTCCACAGAATCAGGGAAAAACAACAACACATTTAAAAGTGAGGGTAAGTTTAAAGCAACTGCCCCCCCCGAAGCTCCATTGAGTTATCTAATAAATTACAAAAACCAATGTGCAACATATTTGATCAAGGCTCACAAAGGTCCTTCATAAGAAGAACCCGTGTTGCAGAAAATGAATAAAACAACCCAAGCAAAATCAGTTTGATATAGCTGTTTTTTTCACAATTCTGGTAAACAACAATGACCTAGCCAGAATCAGTTGGTTTAGGAAAAGGGGGGGAAAAACAGTAGAAGCGTGGGGAGTGATGATTTTCCTAAGTTTTTGCGATCCAGGGATTAAAAAAACAGTTTAGCACTGAAAGCAGTAAGGTCAAGTTAGCCCGTCCCCCATACAGAGGACACTATTAGTCCAATTGATTTAATCATTTGGGAATGATTATTACATGTTTTGTGCAAAAATATGTAATAAAAACCTGATGTTCACTTTCTGAAACACAGGAGGCCACTGATATGTGGGCCATTCCCTCTCAAATGGAAAAAAAACTGATATTGTTCGTGGAAAATATACTAGTTACAGAATAACCCTGATCATGTCCACAACAAAAAAATTTTAAAAATTTCTGGAAGAAATAATGAACCCGTTGATGGGATTGATTAAATAAACCAAGCCCACAAGAGTCTCAGACTTATAACCAATATTTTAAAACGCCAAAATATAAAGATGGACAGATGGGGGTTTGGTTACCATGGAAATTAAAACCACCACATCCCTAGCAATTTAATCGCATGGCTTTCGGACAGTGAAAAGCACAATACATAACTCCGGAGGAATCCCGAGCTACGACGTCTAGGAAATTTTTTACAAGAACAGTTGGACAAAAAATTTTTGAGGAAGAAAACGAAAATAAGTTTAAGACAAACCCATTATCTCCCCCACCATGGAGTCAGAAAAGATTTTGAAAAAACTCCCCTCGTGTTGTATATAATTTCAGCGCACGTGCAAATAAAGAGAGAAGACTTAATTTATTGTGACCGGACCCTCACTAACTGAGAAGCTTGGAGACGTGCTCATTAAATTTCGCACAAACCCTTTCCCACACGGGGATATTTCCAAAGCTTTCTTAAGATTGGGGTCGAGAAATAGATAAATTGTTTCATTTTGTGGCCCGAAAATCCACATGATCCCCCAAAGTCCTGTAAAACCTTCGTTTAAAACATATTATTTGTGCAACACCTTCCTTCTTATAGAAACTACTTAAATAACATTTGAAAAAATCTGAAAAACCCTTCAAAAAATCTTTAAAGAAAACTTTTTAGGGCAATCTTCAAGGTACTGTGAAAAAAGAGGAGGATTTGAAATCCTTATACAGAGAAGCTAACAAGGGAGAAAAAGCAAATATGCCTCTAAGGGTGTGGAATACAAAATTCAAAGCAATTAAGGGAACTTATCAAAAAGATTTCGCTGAAACTGAAAAAATTCCGATTTTCAACATTGCGGAAATTAATTGGGACCCAGGAAGATACTTGAGTCCAAAAAGATAAACAATAAATCAAGCAGTACACTCACTAAACGTAGTTTACTGTCAGAGGTATCAAAATGTTTTGTTTCCTCTAGGACCGTCTCACCAATTACCATAAAAGGTAAAATACTTATGCAAGATGCATGGAAGCTCAAAATTGGATGAGGATGAAAAACTTGCCTCTAAAATGAATCAAGCATTGGATGTAATTTATCCAAGGATTTTAAAAACAACTTCATCAAATTAAATTTCCAGACAAAATAGGTCAAGAGGGAACAAGTACACATTAACATGTGTTCTGTGATGCGTAAACCAGAGGTTATGGCGCTCTATCTTACATGAGTAATGCTGAAGGAAGTACACTAATTACTTCAAAGGCCCAGGGTAGCCCCTTTGAAGGTCAGAACAGTACCAAAATTTGGGAACTGACAGCACTCTATGTAGGTACAAAATTAGCTGTCTATCTCAACAAAAGTACTTAAATCATCTCACTTTTGAAAAAACCCGTGATCTGGAGTGATAATGAAAGGCAGTTCTCCAGTGGTTAAGAAATAATAAGAGTAAGTTGGTCTATGTACAGAATAGAGTAGCAGAAATTAAAGAGATGCTGAGAGATTATCTTTTTCTCCACGTCTCTACCCAAGAGAATCCAGCTGACATGTTGTCACGTGGTGTCCCACTCAAGAAATTTGTGGATACTAAATTATGGCTCCAAGGACCGAACCGGCTCTCTAATGAAAATAACTGGCCTCAGCAAAAAGCTCACATTATGCCAGAAGAAACAGTCTGCTTGAACACAGCAGAAATAAGTTGTGTAAATGCAGCAGCCACAACAGAAATACTCATTGATGGATCTAAATACTCATCTTCGGGTAAACTCTTAAGAGTTACAGCTCTTGTCTATAAATTCATTAAAGGAATAAAACTTAATTATGAATGTCTTGAACCCATTAAATACTGGGTGAAACTAATACAGAAAGTTGTTTTCTCTACAGAATATAAATTTCTAGAAACACAAGATAAATCCCCAAAGAAACCTGTCATGATTAATTCTTTAGGACTTTATCTCGACTCAGAAAAGATTATAAGATGTCGAGGAAGAATTCAAAATTCTTCACTACCTAAAGAAGCCATACAAACCAATATTGATTTCCCCCAAAAATCAATTGGCTAACAAAACTGAATGTGCAAAACGCCCACAGTAACGTGTTACATGGTGGGGTAGCTGACACCACTTTGTCATTACGACAGTCCTACTGGATACCTCAAGGTCGACAAAGTGTGAAAAAACAAATAAAGGACTGTATTACTTGTCATCACTACGATATTTCGAGGGATGTCAGTATCCAGGCCCACCTCCATATCCCTCTGAAAAAATTTGTCAAAATCACTCCTTTTGAGGTGACAGTGTAGTTTTACACGGGCCCAAATTTTTTTTTAAAAAACCAAAAAACTTTTGGGCAAAGTTCCAATCAAGGTTTTCATTGTTTGTTAACTTGTGCTACAACTAGAGCGTACATTAAAAGTAGCCCTGACATGTCTGCTAAAAAACCTTTATAAAGTTATTCAAAAGGTTTTGGCGCCAAAAAAGGGCCCTGCCCCAAAGGACTGATGATTTCAGAAAATGCAACGAATTTGTTGCTGGTGTTGCTTAAAGCAAGATCTTTGATCACCCAGAATTTAAACAGATGCTGAATCATCGCAGTTGTCGTTGAGCCCGTTCCTCCAAATATCTCCATGGAAGGTGGATTTTATGAAAGAATGATGGCATTGTAAAACGTTGTTTAAGGAAGACTCTTCATGTCAGAGAATGGGATTAGAAGAATTCCGTAAAGTTGTTTTTGGGGACAATTTAGAATGTTAAGTCCATCTTTTACTCCATGGCAGGGAAGGCTCGAAAAATGTTCCTCCCCTGAAAGATAAAAAAATTAGAGGATCCTTTTTTCGAAACCCGAGGGAAAAACAGATGCAAAATTCAAACACCTTAATAAAGTGATTGAACGTTGGGAGAAAATTTGGGGAGGGCGGGCTATCTCACCTCATTGAGGAAAATTCTATGGGCTGGGGTTCCCGAAAATATAAGACCTTAAGACCTGGTGCTAGTGATTATTGACAATGATGGTCCGGGGGTTTATAATGGCCCCCTTGGAAAAAAAATTTTGAACCCAAAATTTCCCTGGGTGCCCAATTTTGGGAAACGTCAGGGGCGAACAGAAAGTTTAGTGAATAAGCGGACAAAAAAAAAAAACTTTTTTGCCGTTAGAAATTTAACCCGTGTTGAAAACAAAATTTGTGATTTTCCAGAAAGGGCAACCCACTAAAAACTGTTTAGGAAAAAACAAGCAGCCCCCGGTGGCGAGTGAGAAAATTTAAATTTTAAAGTTTAGTGATGAAATTTTCACCGGGAGCGAAAACCCCCGCCCCCCCCCAGTGTGGAGAAATTTTTTCCAGGGGGGGTAAACCCCCCCCCTTCAGCCCCCCTTTTAGCCCCTTTTTAGCCCCCTTTTAGCTCTGGGGGTAGCCCACTCAGGGGAAGGGGGAAGCATCTTGTTTTTTTTGTACGCAAGTAATTTATCCCCGATGCAGTAAAGTATGTGAAGTGGGCAAACGACCGCCCCCTCCTTGAAAAAGTTTCCAAATGGGTTTCAAAATGTAGTTGTCCCCCTTTATTACAATTGGGTAAAAATAAATGGTATAAAATACCGACACAATTGAAACATAAACACATATGCAGTTTAATATGATCCTTTATTGACAACGTTTCGCCCACATAGTGGGCTTTTTCAAGTCACAAACAGATCTGTTTGTGACTTGAAAAAGCCCACTGTGTGGGCGAAACATTGTCATTAAAGGATCACTTTAAACTGCATATGTGTTTGTTTCCATTACCATGGTAAAGATAGTGTACATTGTTGTCTATGCTTAAGACAGCAAGTTTCAAGCATTCTGCTGTGCTTTATAGTGGACGTTTAGCAAGGAAGCAAAAGTACTAGGTCAGCTTTTCCTTCATGTGCTAGGGGCAGTGACTGCATAGGAGGCTGTGGCATCTTCAAATTATATTTCACCCTACTGGGAGTCACACTGATGCCAGGACTAACAAAGAACACTGATCTATGCGTTAGTGTGAACAAAGTGTCTCACAAAATACACTAAACACTTACAGAGAAGTGTGATCAGCTTCTTTAGTGATAAGATTGCGAACAAAAAAGACAAACCTTGTGGAACATAGTGTACCAGGGTGCACATTCCTAGACTATGGAAGATGTGGACATCCAAGGACATTTCAGCTTCTATTAAATCACCGATACCTGTTGAGGGTGTAAAGAACACCATAGCTCATGCTACAAGAGCAAGCTGGGTTGCAGATTTCTTGTAGTACGGGGGACTGCGCAGTTCTTGTGTCTCAAGGAGTTTGTAATCAACCTATAGTCGGCAGTGAGGTGTGGACTCTTGAGTCCACACACGTAATTTCGTCAGCATGTGAATGAAATATGCTGACATAACACCCCTAGGGGTAAATTATTATTAACATAATATACTCTATTACAGCCCGTTGTGAAGTGGGTAAGACAACTTCTCAAGACCTCGCCTGCAGAGGCGGCTGTGTGGGCGTTAGCTGTCTTATTAGCTAAGTACCCCCTAACTTTAACATTAGCTGGTAAACCATTTCACAACAATCACTGCTGTCATCACCTTTGGACCCCGAGTCTGAAGTGTTCTTACAATGAAGTCCTCTGTTTCTCCTCTGTCCATTCCTCCCATTTCCTCAAAATTCCACTGGTTTTTGATGAGCAGTGCCGCTTCTCCCCCCCCCCCTCTGTTCTCTCTGTCTTCCCTTAGGATCTGATATCTAGTTGGAAAGATTGGATCTGTTATCATCCCTGTAAGTTTCGTCTCAGTTAGTGCTATGATATCAGGGGATGCATCAATTATTCGTTCTTGCTCTTCTTCACTCTTATTTGTTATTCCATCTGTATTGGTGTACCATATCTTTAGCTTCCTTTCCAGTACTGTATTTTGGGAGGTGGAAGAGGATGCTGCAGGCTGGGGGTGTGGGAGGCAGGGCAGAATATTATAGGAGGCTGCTGTGATTGTGAAATTAGTTTTCTTAGGGGAATTTGAAGAATTGCTGTTGGTTATTGTGTTTGGTTGAAATGGTGTGATAGGGGTTGGGGGAATTCTGTTAGCATTTGTGTTTGATGTTTCCCCAAAGGTACCTGACCAGCCGGGCTGTGGCTCGTAAGTTGGATTGCGTGCAGCCAGCAGTAATAGCCTGATTGATCAGGCTCTGCTCTTGTTTCTGTGTCCTCTCCCTGGAACATTCTGTCTTTGTCCATCTTGTCTATTCCGTGCAGTATTTTATATGTCGTTATCATGTCTCCCCTGACCCTCCTCCCCTCCAGTGTCGTCAGGCCGATTTCCCTTAATCTTTCTTCATAGGACATTCCCTTCAGCTCTGGAACTAACCTTGTCACAAACCTTTGCACAAGGAGTGTGTGTGTGTGTGTGTGTGTGTGTGTGTGTGTGTGTGTGTGTGTGTGTGTGCGCGCGTGTGTGTGTACTCACCTAGTTGAGGTTGCAGGGGTCGAGTCCAAGCTCCTGGCCCCGCCTCTTCACTGGTCGCTACTAGGTCACTCTCCCCGAACCGTGAGCTTTATCATACCTCTGCTTAAAGCTATGTATGGATCCTGTCTCCACTACATCGCTTCCCAAACTATTCCACTTCCTAACTACTCTGTGGCTGAAGAAATACTTCCTGTGTGTGTGTGTGTGCGTCTACTCACTTAGTTGTGGTTGCAGGGGTCGAGTCATAGCTCCTGGCCCCGCCTCTTCACTGGTCGTTACTGGGTCTCCTTGAACCATGAGCTTTATCATACTTCTGCTTAAAGCTGTGTATGGATCCTGCCTCCACTACATCGCTTCCCAAATTATTCCACTTCCTGACTACTCTGTGGCAGAAGAAGTATTTCCTAACATCCTTGTGATTCATCTGTGTCTTCAACTTCCAACTGTGTCCCCTTGTTGCTGTGTCCCATCCCTGGAACATCTTGTCTTTGTCCACCTTGTCAATTCCTCTCAGTATTTTATATGTCGTTATCATGTCCCGCCCTATCTCTCCTGTCCTCCAGTGTCGTCGTAGGACATACCCCTTAGCTCTGGGACTAGTCTTGTTGCAAACCTTTGCACTTTCTCTAGTTTCTTACGTGCTTGGTTAAGTGTGAGTTCCAAACTGGCGCCGCATACTCCAATATTGGCCTAACCTACATAGTGTACAGGTCCTGAACGATTCCTTATTAAGATGTCGGAATGCTGTTCTGAGGTTTGCTAGGCGCCCATATGCTGCAGCAGTTATTTGGTTGATGTGCGCTTCAGGAGATGTGCCTGGTGTTATACTCATCTCAAGATTTTTTTCAATGAGTGAGGTTTGTAGTCTCGTACCCCCTAGACTGTACTCCGTCTGCGGTGTGTGTGTGTGTGTGTGTGTGTGTGTGTGTGTGTGTGTGTGTGTGTGGTG